>JAYJMB010000600.1:1345-17798 GCA_036873735.1 Pouteria campechiana | reverse complement strand
TTTTTGGAAATTCCATAGAATCATTAGGAAAGGATCATCATTGTTTACAAATTTTCTTAATTATACAAAATTCGAACCTCTTGTTGAGCTCCTGTCCCTGTTGGATATGTTGCAGATTAATATTTGGAATTATATTCTTCCCTAGCATTCCCTAAATCGGTTGCCATTTTCGTCATGCTTGATGCGAAAGCCTTTTTTTAACTTTTGTTTCACTTATTTATATCCTTCTCTATATAAACAGCAACGCAATTTCCTAGTCACTGTTGGTGAGGATGAGCAAACATCTCCACAGCTATCTCCTATCTGCCTCAAGGTTTTTGACCTTGATAAGACACAGCCAGAGAGTTCAAGTGCAACAAGCCCCGTTTGCATCCAGATATTGAGGGTGTTCACCAACCAGTTCCCTGAAGCTGAGGTATTACTGTCATATGCACCCATACATACTTTCTATTTTCTTTGAGTGCCTTTCCTGAGTTTCCTGAGTTTGGTAATTCCATAATAATGTTATTTCATCTGCTTACTCACTGCCCTGTACTTTCTTTGGCATTCTTTGTTTATTTCATCTGCTTAATCACCACAGTGTACTCTCAATGGGCATCGTTATTTTCTTTTTCCCTCCTTTGGATGGTTTTGCTTTGTAAATTTTGTATAGATGTTATTCCATTCTTTCACTTGCCATCCTGTGGGCCAGTTTGACAAATGCATTTAACAAACAACCATCCTTCAGGCAGGTCCCACCATTTCTGCACCCTAGCCTGACAAGTGGGTTGCTTAATTCATATGAGTGATTGGTGTGAGAAATAAATGGATGGCTTAAGACCCTGGTCTCCTCCATTTCTTTGTACACTGACTCACTCACTGATTAGTTGATCCTTTTGTCAGCCAGGACATTTACAGGGCTGCCCACAAGATTCAAAGGTTGTATATTCCATAGATTTGCCAGCATCTTGAGGCCCTGGTTCTGAATTACTTGTGAAGTTTAAAAATTTTGCTCTGAAAAAAGGCATATATTCTTAAAATCTGTTCCTTTTTTCCTTCTGTTCCCCAGATTACATCATTTTTAGTCCTTGAAGAAGCTCCCCCAGTCTTATTCATCTCAATTGGATTAGACAATGGTTGCATTTACTGCATCAAAGGGGATATTGCACGTGAGCGTATCACTCGCTTCAAGTTGCAACTTAACAATGCTTCAGACAAGAATAGCTCATCTATCACTGGTCTGGGATTCCGAGCCGATGGTCAGTCACTTCAGCTTTTTGCTGTTTCGCCTACTTCTGTTACCTTGTTCAACTTGCAAGATCAACCACCCAGGCGACAAACCTTAGATCAGATTGGATGTGATGTTAATAGTGTTATGATGAGTGACCGCCAGGTATGCAATTGCAGTTAATTTATCATAATTTCTTTGGCTGCCAACTTCTAAAGAGCAGAACACATTGCGCATTTGCATGCATGTTCACCATTCTGGAATATCCAAATTACATTTCCCATCCTGTACCAACAACATCTTGAAATTCGCATTGATTATGATCTAACAAATCTGATTTTCCCTGTTGAATCTGGCTAAATGATTATTGTCAGACCACCTACATTGTGGGCTGTTGATCCTTGGCAGTCTGGGTTGCCATGCATTTAAGATACCATGCGTAGGTTGGACAGATCAGGGTGTGCTCGCTAACTGCCAGATTTTGATTATTCCTTTCATATGTTTGTTATTGAATGGAAGTTTTCTGGTTACTAACTACTCAGGAACTAATAATTGGTCGCCCTGAAGCTGTCTACTTCTATGAAGTCGATGGACGTGGTCCATGTTGGGCTTTTGAAGGGGAGAAAAAATTCCTTGGCTGGTTTAGAGGATACCTATTGTGTGTTATTGCAGATTCAAGAAGTAGCAGGAATATTTTCAATGTGTACGATCTGAAGAACCGGTTGATTGCCCACAGTCTGGTGGTTGGAGAGGTTTCTCACATGCTCTGTGAATGGGGTAATATAATTCTTATAATGAGTGATAAGACAGCTTTATGCATTGGAGAAAAGGACATGCAAAGCAAATTGGATATGCTTTTCAAGAAGAATCTGTATACAGTTGCCATCAATCTGGTTCAAAGTCAACAGGCAGATGCTGCGGCTACCGCAGAAGTTTTGCGGAAGTATGGTGATCATTTGTATGGAAAACAAGACTATGATGAGGCCATGGCCCAGTATATTCACACAATTGGTCACCTTGAACCATCATATGTCATTCAAAAGTTTCTTGATGCTCAACGCATCTACAACCTCACAAATTACTTGGAAAAATTACACGAGAATGGGCTTGCATCTAAAGACCACACTACCCTTCTTCTAAACTGCTATACAAAGTTGAAAGATGTAGAAAAGCTGAATGTATTTATCAAAAGTGAAGATGGTGTTGGAGAGCATAAGTTTGATGTGGAGACTGCCATAAGAGTCTGCCGTGCTGCTGGATATCATGAGCATGCGATGTATGTTGCAAAGAAGGCTGGAAGGCATGAGTGGTACTTGAAGATCTTGCTTGAAGACCTGGATAGATATCAAGAAGCATTGCAATATATTTCAAGCCTTGAACCCAGCCAAGCAGGGATTACTGTGAAAGAGTATGGTAAGATTCTTGTGGAGCATAAGCCAGCTGAGACAATTGAAATACTTATGAGGCTTTGCACTGATGATCGAACATCAGCTAAAGAGGAGGCAGCATCAAACGGCAGACACATGTCTATGTTGCCTTCCCCGGTAGATTTTCTCAACATTTTTGTTCATCATCCACAAGCTCTTATGGATTTTCTTGAGAAGTATATTAGTCGGGTGGAGGACTCTCCTGCTCAAGTGGAGATTCACAATACACTTTTGGAGCTATATCTATCTGATGACTTGAACTTCCCAAAAATTTCAGAGGGTGGTGATCTCCTTAAGGCAAGTACATCATCATCGGCTGACAGCAATGGCAAATCAAGCATGAGAAACAAAGATAAAGTTAAGGAAAAAGATTGTTTGGAGAGACGTGAGAAAGGCTTGCGTTTGCTCACCAGTGCATGGCCATCTGATGTGGAACAACCATCGTATGATGTGGATCTTGTGGTCATTCTTTGTGAGATGAACTCATTTAAAGAAGGGCTGTTGTTTCTGTATGAAAGAATGAAACTTTATAAGGAGGTGATTGCTTGCTACATGCAGGCCCATGACCATGACGGGTTGATTGCATGCTGCAAAAGACTATCAGATTCAAGCCGTGGAGGAAATCCATCTCTGTGGGGAGATCTGCTGAATTACTTTGGTGAGCTTGGAGAAGATTGCTCCAAAGAAGTGAAAGAGGTCTTGATGCATATTGAAAGGGATCAAATATTGCCTCCCATAGTTGTTCTCCAGACACTAGCTAGGAATCCATGCCTCACTCTTTCTGTTGTCAAGGATTACATTGCTCGAAAACTCGAACAGGAATCTAAGCTTATTGAAGAAGACCGCAAAGCTATTGAGAAATACCAGGTCAGCATTTCAGAGCTAGTTTTTACATTTATACTGCAGTTCATTTGGGCTGTTCCCCCTGCACCAGTAACCATCTATGCTGCCTGTGTGTAGAATGAAATTTGCATGCTATCGATTCTCTGAGGGTCTCTGTATGCATTTCTTTCTTTTTTAAAATTTATCATTTTGTGCTGACCTTAGTCGGTGAAATACTAAATTTTGAAATAAATATTACTTGAAAATCACATTTCAAAAGGTGCTTCATGCCTGCACCTTTTGCCCAGATGAAAGGCACATAAAAATCTTGCCTCCATCTCAGCTCTTCGAAGTTGCCTCACTCAACACTGTGTAAGGTTCACCCCTGTGTGAGCCTGGCCACACCTTGTAATTAAGCATGCCATTTCCAACGATGCTGAAAATGATTTTGGTTGATAGCACCTGTTGAGTGTGGGAACTTTTCCATTTTTGTTTTATTACCCACTGTTGGTTACTGCATGGTGAAGCTTGAGGATTTGTCCATTAACTGCGAATTTCACTATGATTGGCTATGATCCACCTATGATGGTCCCATGATTATCACAATCCACATACTGTGTGGAGTACATTGGATAAATTGCCAAAGCTTAGGAAGCAGTCAAAATTGCAGAGCAGAGTTGAGGCCTGAACGAAGCATCTTGTTCATTAGTGCATATAAAGAGCTATGAATTTATTGGGTAAAAAGACACATTCAGATGCATCCTTTGTTGTTTCAGTTCTTCTAGATGCCCCATTTTGTTATTACTTCTGCACTGTTGGCTTAACTTCTCTTTCTTGCTAATGTGATGGAGTTAAGCATATATCTCTGTTGTGTGTGAAAACTAGCCATCCTAGTTGCATTCGTTAACACCATTATATTCTATGCAGGAGGACACCTTGGCAATGAGGAAGGAGATACAGGATCTCAGGACCAATGCGAGGATCTTTCAACTCAGTAAATGCACCGCTTGCACTTTTATACTTGATCTTCCTGCTGTACATTTCATGTGCATGCATTCATTTCACCAACGTTGCCTAGGGGACAATGAGAAGGAATGCCCTGAGTGCTTGCCTGAGTACAGATCCGTCTTGGAGATGAAAAGCAACTTGGAACAAAGTACTAGAGACCAGGATCGATTCTTCCAGCAAGTGAAGAGCTCGAGGGATGGGTTCTCTGTAATTGCTGACTATTTTGGTAAGGGGGTTGTGAGTAAAACCAGCAATGGTCCTCAGCATGTTCTGAGGTCAGACAGTAGCACTCCTGGCATCTTTTGAGAAGGTCGGTGTAGGGAGAATTGAACTACGGTTATACTGATGTCCATTTATTTTTTCGTAAGCATGGTGACTCTTGAGTATACACTGGCATGTGTCCACAGCAGTCAAGGCTGGCTGCACTGCTAGCACCATCTTGTGTGGAGCCTAGCCTAATAATCACACTCATGTAGGCATCGGCCTTTTTCTCACCCCTCCACATCTGTTCAAGCATCAATTATGGACAGGTTACTGGCTTACTGTCATTCGGAAAATGGTTTCGAACATATTCTTCCCCCAATTTAGGTTGGAGGTCAGCCTGTCGTTCGATTTGGGAGATGATTCTGGGATCCATCTCGAATGACATTAACCAAAATCCAAGGAAGATGAAAAAGGGAAAAAGGAGAAAATGATGTGATTGCTTCAAGTTGTTGCAGCAGTTTTAGGTACACGGCTTCATTCCAAAGTGGGTATGCGTGTAAATGATTTTCTAATTGGTTCTTTTGGTACTTGATGGTTTTGCTTTGGTGAGCATATAGAGCATTCAGTTTATGCTTGATTTTTGGGGCGCGACTCATCATTCACAACAGGCCCAGCACACGTGCAACTAGTGGCACGCATGCGCCTGTGCATGATACCGTTCATACCCCAGCTTGCACATGGTAAGATGGTAAGAGCTCCCTCAAGAACTTTCCTAATTGGGAAGAACAGTTCCAATGTAAGGGTGATATATAGACCTTTATATATTGCCCCCTTAGGTTTCCATAAATTTGAAAATTGCATTATAAATCCTGTAAGTTTGCAAAACGCATACGCTTGTCTCTTCGGTCCGTTTCTTCCGGATGCCGTTACTTTGGATTATGAAGTTTATGAAATGTAATCTCTAATTTCGAAAATGATTGTAATGCCTTCGCTTCCATTGAAAACCCCCCAAAACAGAATCACAAGAATAGTTTCCCAAGATAGTTGGAAACGATGTTTCCAATAAAAAATGAGGGCGATTTTCATATTGCTCCTCAAGTTTCAGGAAATTGCATATTCTCCATGCAAGTTTAAATGCCGTCAATCAATTCCTAAACGTATGTGAATTGTTTGTATTCGCTCCTTTCTTAACAAGTTGATGGTTTCTCTACGAACGTTATTCTTCGGGGTGAATTTACAATTTTTGGTTAAATATGACAAGTTTAATTTTAAATAACTATTACAAATTAACTTCAAATAATATCAAATACATTTCAAATGATTTTTAATCATTAAACACTATCCAACTATTCAAAATTATTCAAAAAAATTTCAAAATCATCATAATACATTTTTAAATTCCACCAAATCATTTCTATATCAATCCGAATAATTATAAGTATTTGATAATTACATTAAAATTATTATAAAATATTTTAAAAAATTCGTATTGGTGTACATGGTGTACACTGAGTACACTAACTAATTTTCGTTTAAAAGCTAACCTAAGCTATTTGGATTGACCAACGTTAAAAATAGTTTTGTAAAAAACATTAAGCTGTTGTCCATGTAAAAACAGACATATATTGGCCTGTTTGACCTTGCGTTTGCAAGGCTTAGAAGTGCTTTTCCATGCTCAAAAGCACTTTGGCTGTGCTTTTAAGGTGTTTGGCCAAATACTGAAAAGTCCTCTCACCTGTAAGCACAAGCTGAAATATCGGTTTTCACAAGAAGCACCATTGTAGTGCTTTTAAGGAACAGCTTCTGCTTATAGAAAATTTTGAAAAAAATGCCATTTAGTTACCCATTACACGTTACATCTTTCATAAGCAAACTTTATAAAAAAAAAAATTATTTAATCTTCCCACCATAAAATTTATACTTGTATGTTAAAATTATAACATATATAATAAATAAAATATATAGTTTATTAAATCTATGTATAATCTAGCTTTTGTGCTTTATAGTTTACATAAGTATATTTATAAAGGAATTTAAATATATAAATATATTATATATACACATATAACTATTATACATGTGTTTATATAATGTATCTATAATGCATGTATAATATATAATTTAATAATTTATATACGTTTTACAAAAACATCTATTACATTAGTAAATATATTATGTATAAATATAGAAAATTTTGATACATAAATGGTATATTTATATATTATTCATATATGATATAAATAATATGTATATAATTTAAAAATATATTTAATAAAATGTATACTTTATAAAATATATTTATATTTATTATATTATATAATAAATAAATATATTTAGTATTGTCAAATGGGTTAGATTATGAAAAGTTTCTATTTAATTTTTAGTAAGTTACATTTGAAAGCACTTTTAACAATTTTAAGCCAAACATAGAAATAACACTAAAGGTGCTTTTTAGACAATATGGTTAAATGCTAGACAACTTCTCACCTATAGCATTTTTTTTTTTAAACCCTACTTCATACAGCGTTTTTCTCAACAGCTGGCCAAACAGGCCCATAAATAATCTAACCAAAAACACCTGATCAGTGATTAGCTGGGCTAATATTTCAGGCCATTACACCTGATAAGGGGGCTATCCAATGGGGATTGTAGTCTAGTCCACCGCACAGCATTTGCCGGCCAGACCATTTCCAACCCAATGCATGAGGTCATGTTTCACCTGCCAAATGGGCAAATGGTCTCAATTTGGGTTTACAAAATTGGATGTGCAACTTGGGTTAGGTGAAACCTCAAACCTCAACCGTCCTGACCCAAATTTCAAGTGGGTTGGGATAAGATTTTAAAAATATAGTTAAAGTTAGGAGTACATTGAAATTTTTGCAAATAAAATTTAGGTTGGCTTGACTCCAATCCAATTCAACCCGAGCCCCGCATCTCAAACCCGAGATCTGAGAAGGCAGGACTCTCCCATGAATTTTGAAGTTCAATTCCCCTTTGATCGTAGGTTTGTTTGATTTAGCTTAAGCTTATTGACAGATAGCTGACAATCTACTGAAATGAAGTAATTAGGGACCATTTGGTATAGTTGAAGTAAAGAGTTTAAAATTGTTAAGCAATATTTGATATTAATGTGGCTGAAATACCGAAATAGATAATATTCAAAACAATTTAATTGAAATTTTTGGATAAATTAAAATAAATAAGTTTATCAAACATTTATTTCACAAATACATATAAAAAGTTAAAATGTTACATTTTAAATTTATAATACTTTTTAGAAAGAAATGGATATTTTAGAAATTATCTAGTAATTGTGGGAATATTTTAGAAAAATAAATTTGTAACAAGGTAAAAAGCACCCCATGAGCTGCCTATGGCTTGCTTGCCCAAATTAGATTATAAGCCCTTTTCATAAGCTTCATTTCTAAGATGTTTTATTTTAAACAAATAATCATAAGCCTTGAAAATAAAAGCTGAATCAAAGGGCCCCAAAAAGACATAGCACGGGGAAGTCATAGTTGAAAAGATAAAGGCAGCATAAATGTTGAAAAATGACAGCAATGCTACGCAACCCAGATTTTTCTTGCACGCCACATCTTCTTAATGGATCAGACCAATATTACGTAGTTTTTCTTATAAAGTAATTGGCGATGGACCCACATCAATAAATGCCATTTAAATAATTTTGGAGCATGAGAGGGACGACTCGTACGCGCATTTTAAGGAGCAGGTGGCCCACACCAGTTGGTGGGTTTGTTATTCTTTCATTTACAAAAAAACGATGTGGACCGTTTGATGTTACAATGATAGGCCCAGGTCCTTAATTTCTATCCAACATTGCCATTGTCATCAATCATTTGAGCCAATTTAATAAAAGACTGAATACCCAAATGTCAAATTCGGTCATCGTCCCGCCTGGCCGACCATTACTTTAATTTTTGGGGGCGTTCAACTACGGGTGCTGCTAGCATTGCCCCAGGAAAATCACGAAAAATCTTCTTTTTGAGAATAGAAATGAAAGAAATAAAACAAACAGAAAGAGACTGCCATAGAAAAAAAATAAAAAATAAAATAGAAAATTTATCTCGGCAATATAAAAAACAATATTAGTCATAAAGATAGAATAAATAAAC
The DNA here is from genome assembly GCA_036873735.1 of Pouteria campechiana. Taxonomy (NCBI): domain Eukaryota; kingdom Viridiplantae; phylum Streptophyta; class Magnoliopsida; order Ericales; family Sapotaceae; genus Pouteria; species Pouteria campechiana. Next base: position 8,997 of record JAYJMB010000600.1, on the reverse strand, counting down.
TTTTAGCCAAAAAATCAATAAGAAATAGAAAAAATGGAGTTGCTAAGACGGTTATATGTCATATTAAAAGAATTAAGATTTTCTTTTCTAATTTTTTTTCTTCTTTTTATTCAACTAATCAAACCCTAACAGCTCTCTCTCTCTCTCTCTAAAAATGTTGTCCAGGACACTAAAACACAAAACTGGGTATTTGTTACACTCGTTATTTTGGAGATGCTTTGATTTATTTAGCATTTTTATCCCACCACTAGCTAGAGGATACCTTATGTGACATATATGAGGCACTTTAAAATTAATAGTGGGTATCAAAACGTAGAAAGATGAATAATGTCTTTGCGCAAGAGGATGGGAACATAGCAAAGATGAATAATAGTAGGCTGATGAAGATGGAAGGTTTTACATGTTCATTTTCTTTGTAAGTGACTCATTTGAGCCTGTGTAAAATAGGTTTGTCTGGCAGTTTGAGTCAGCCATTGTAAATAACCCACCTGAGTTTCTTATGAAATTAAATTTTGAGATCATAGTTAAGTGTGTGTGTTTGTGTCTATATATATATATATATAATAGCTGGCTTTGATCTAATTAAACTATTATGATAGGCTCAAATATATAGCAAGGTTGTATAGGATATTTCAGTGGCAGTTTTACTGAAATATTTCTCTTGTTTAATGATGAACTCAGACAACAGCAGTAGGGCCTCAAAAGCACTCAGCTACAAGTTGTTTGGATTATTAAATTCCCAAGTTGGCATTTTGGGCACACTAAGGTGGATAGTGGTACTTACAACACATTAACATATCTACACTTCATTGAGAAGTGTCCCATGTTTCGGATATTAACACTGAGGACAAACAACATTAAAATGGGTATATATGTGGGTGGCTTTACATGAATTATCCCCATATTTTTAATGGTTGTCAGGCCATGGAAATTAAGCATTGCTTCTCCCAATACTTCGTGGGAAATGTCTCATGACCACGGTAATGCTTAGCTTTCAATTCGTTATCAACTTTGGTCCACCAGATTCACGACTTAAATGAAACTTACCCACAGCATATAAAATTAAATAAAACGAGCTCTGGGTCATGGTCAATGTATTACGCCACAAAAGGTCTTTATATCTAAATACATATAGTTTCCACATGTAAAATAAAAGAAGAGGAAGGTATACCGTTTTTTCTTCTTTCTTTCGATTTCCAGTAAAGCATCATGACGTAACGTAGAGGAAAACAGAAGGTGATCCATCACATTTATTTCTATTTACTTTTTGGCAGCTTAACCACGTTATAAGCTAGAATGGGTCGCTTGGTGACGATAGACATTAAACCATGCCTTGGATCCATCATCATAAATACCCTGCAATATGCCGCCACAGGAGTTAGATTATGGTGCGTTTGAATGAAGGCTGCATTTGAAAAGGGTGTGTGTTAGATATTCTAATTAATTTCAAACCGTATTTGCAAATAAGCCTACACTTTTTATTTATAATCAATTGCAGTTTTATTAATATTTTAGAATATTTATAAAAATATTTATGTTTTTTCAAAATATTTTCAGAAATGCAAAAATTGTAAGTTTCTGTCAAGAAGACTGGCAATGCGATTATATATATATATGGCAGGCATTCTTAGACTATAATTGCTTCATCATAGGAAATTTTCGTAGCTTTCTAAAATCACGCGAGCCGTTGATTACTTTAAAAGATGATATTTTTAGCATTTTGAAAAATATTTTGATAAAATATAGATATTTTTATAAATATTTTAAAATTATTGATAAAATTCAACTATGGATAAAAGTTATAAATATATCTCCAAATCTCTGATACTTCCAATAATCACACTTTTTCGCATTAGTAATATTTTTTAATTATTATTCCTTATTATTTTTAATAAAAAAATTTATTTTGTTGTCATCATCTCTGTTCTACTGACATTAATGTGTATTTTAAATACATTTTTTAATATAAATTCTCAAATATAATTTTTCCCAACATACTTGGTTTTCATAGAGGAGTAAGAAGCTGAGATCTAGACAGTTCATCCAAGATTGGACCATTGGGAAATCCTCAAGGGCCCCGGATTTGATGGATTGGATCGCCCAATTAGTTTTACTCTCACAGCACCAACGGTGCATGGTCAGTGACAAAGCTTCCAATGAGGGTGGGAAGGCACATCTGACGGTATGAAACTCGCAGTAGAGGAGTGGGTCTAATTAGGTGCATGTTGATAGATGCATAATAAATGACATAACTAACTCAATTAGGTTGCCGGGGTTTAGGTGGATGCTGTTTACTGTCATTATGCATGACCCACGATCATGATTTGTACTCTTCTTCCTATTGTGGTAGGTAGGGCTGGTTGAGAAAGCCATGTGGAAATGTCACATATATGGCGCCAAATACAAATGTGTCTACATCACAACCATTAGCTTAATTATAGAAAATAATGAGCTTCACAATGATATTGAATTTTTTTAAAAAAATTTCATACTGAGTAGTTATGAGCAAGTTGGAGTCCTTGCACATAACTACTCAGTATGAAATGAGGCATATGGGTTTTCTGAATTGGAGCTCTTTATCAATAAACATATTTTTACCAATAATTTCGGACATGCCTTCTATTTTTATCAAAAATAGCAAATCTGTTTGCATATTTTAAAAGATTATGTCACATTTAGCAAGAATAGCAAATATACTTATGGTAAGTGAGGTGTTATTTCATTTCAAATACTCTTAAAATATCCCTGACAAGTCCTTCAAAGGAATGGTGAGAAGAAGCACAGAGCAGCATTGATGAATACCAGTAACACATGTATTATGTCTCTTAAAAGAATGGTGAGAAGAAGGAAAGAGTAACGCGATGAATGATGCCCTTATTTTAGTATATCCGAAATAAGATTTTAAGCATATTTGTTATTTTTGATAAAATACATTTTTATGTAAAATTATTTATAAAAACATGCTGATAAATCTAAAAAGAGCCACTATCTATTTCTTCAGCACTATAAAATTCGGAATGCTCATTCATTGTGAGAACTTCATGTTCATCTATATCTAAGAGTGATTACAAGAGAAATCACCTAATGCAATTAACTATATATAGTTATTTTTGATCCACTGCATATAGCAGAATATGCAGCCGTTTTTAGTCCACTACATATAATTTTTGCTATTGGACCATAGACGGTATCACAGGCGCTCGGCATATCACAGAATGTGCGGGCGCCTGCTATATCGACCATGTTGTGGTCAATAATATCCTTGGGCGCCCGTAGTTTCAACCACGATAGTTCAGGGAAATCACTTCTTCTTGGACACCGCAAGCGCTACCACAGGAGGCCACGATTTCACTCTCATGGCAAACGATACACACGGGTTCCCGCAGTACCATTTGCGGTCCAGCAGCACAAATTACTATATATGGTAACCTAAATTTGATTAATAGAAAGAGACTAGAAGTATTAGATTGATAGTTCTAATTAAAATAAATTCGCTTTGGTTATGTAATGATGAATGTTAAGAGGGAGGTCTTAACCAATGAAAATCAGGACCATCAACCTATATCAACTCGAACTGAGAATTCATGTAACGGTTGGATCTTGCAAAGTTTTTCATCAATCTGATTATTTACATATCACCAACTATATTTAAAGTTGAGAATGAAAATATAAAGGCTAGTTCATTGAGTAGTGTAGACATGAAATTTAAATTTAATGGTGCCTTTCATTAGATTAAATTGAAAAAGAAAAAGATATATCAATTTTTCCACAAAATAAAAATTACTCACTACATCACTCAAGAAGAAGAAATACACAAAGGCTACCTCAAAAGAGACACACAATCACAACCTTCAGCAAATAGGCTCTTGAGACGAGGTGTGTGCTATGTCGCAGGCGGCATTACCCTCGCTAGGGCATTGTGGAACTCCGAGCTCTTCAAAGGTAAATGTCGACTCTGCGGTCTAGGGTATACTGGCAGGCTCAACTGATGGTCCAAGGTGGTTTACAAATGTGGCCTTAACGGAAGTGGGCTCTTCGTAGAAAACCATCGGTCCCGTGGCCTAGGAAGTAGTCGCAAGCTCAACAGATGGAGAGGCGAAGGAGTCCCAAAGTGCCCAAGAAGAAAACCCAACTGCGATGACATATGCGACAGTGTAATTTTCACAAAACTCATCTCCTCCTTCAGTTTATCTACCTCAAGGGATAACTTTGTATATGCAGAGGACCTAGGCACAAAAACTGTAGGCTAATGATGTGTAGGTGATGAATCTCTCTCTATAATGGGACTATCTCCTATCTCTCTACCCTCACTCTCTTTCTCCCATCTCCTCCTCTTCTTGAGAGAGTGCATTCTCATCTCCTTCCTCTCCCTATCCACTAGCATCTTCTGATATTTCTTTATAATTTAATTCATCCATTTTTGCTTTGTATTGCACCTCTAAGAGGCCCATTCTCTTCAAAAGGGTTTCACTAACCCAATCTCTTCTCAGAGGTGGCATACTCAACATGGATTCTCCGTCAGTGGGAAGTCTAAAATGCTCAAACACCTTGGTCAGCAACATCCCATACAATACAATGGTGTCGGTCTGAATAGATGTATGGTTGAATGAATTCATCACGAGGCTTGGAAGATTCACTCTTTGTAGTTGTCAATCTTCTATAGCACCCTCACCTCATGATAGGTGAGAATGTCTATGCTTCTCAATTTGGGAATGATCATTGCTTCCATTACCTTCCCCAACATCCTTGCCTCGATGCTGATATCATTAGCCTTCATAAATTGAAGAGCGGAAGTGTATTTGTTTTTGCCGCAAAAAGTATTAAGGATATCCTCATTCCGCATATCTCTTTCCTCATCATAGTGGTCCATGCCCAAGATTTGGCCCAAGTACTCCTATGGTGAACGATTGTGTGTACCAAAGGAGATCTCAACTCCTTTAACATTGGAGGTATTTTATCTTGGGTTCCATTTGAAGAAAAAAATCAATGCAAGCTCAGTGTAAATGAGAGCTTTATAATCCAATAGTTCCCACCATCCTTGGTAAGAGATCATTAATTTGATTTTCGAATTACACTAGTCCAAAAATTCAAAGTCAATTTTCCTAGGCACATGGATCGACCTCCCAAGCATAGTAGTGTAGAAATTGAACTTCCAGCCTTCCCCTCCAAAATAGTACTCTAGAAATACCTTGGGTCAAACCTTATCTTAGGTACTTTATAACCATGCACCTCTTTTAGTAGGCTCCTCAAGTCAAATGGCTTAAATCTCCTAAAAGAGTTATCTTGGCTCTCTCCTTGGGCTTGGTATTCATTCAATGATGGGGCAGAAGATGAATTACCTTGAGAGGTCAAGGGTCAGGGCCTTGATGTAAAAGTTTTGCTTGTGGAGGTGGCTCCTTAGGTCATTGTTAAAATTATTTTTTGACTATAGATTTTTATATCAGGTGCTATGCATAATTATATTATTAATTTATTATCTGCTCATTAAATTAATAAATGTATTTCTTCAAATAATTTATTTTAATGTCAAATTATTTTAACTTATAACATTTTTATTGACATGGTCCGATTGTCTGATGTGGTAGTTCTTAATATGATCGATATTTATTATATTTAAAATATGAGGGAAGGGGTGATTATGCATATAATTGATTAAAATAATCAGCCATTAACTATGGTTGTAAGCTAGTGTTGTCATAATCGGACTAACATAGCTGGTTGGACTAGGACTTGTCTAGTGTAGCCTATTTTGGTCCTTCATTCAATTAAATTCTATATTTAATTGGTCAATAAAAGGTCTATACATTTAAATTAAAACTGGGATTATATTTTTAAAAATTATGTGGTCATCATACAAAACGTCTGCTCCTTTATTACTTTAATTGAATGTACAACGAAAATAATTGAATTTATCATATGCAAAATTTTTTAATCAGACATGTTCATGAGTTATTTGTTTATATTTTTTGGTCCACTTGCCTTGTTTACTTCCATTACTATAGTCTAATGTATAGCGGAATTATATTAATTGCTTACTAATATACAATTATAAATACACACATATGGTATAAATTTATTATAATAAAATACAATTAAAGATGGTTAATTATAATATGAAAATCATTGGCGAAAAAAACATCACAAAATTATGCCTGGTATCTTGGGCGTTACCGCACAACTCTAGCAATTTGAGTTTCTTCTCGCCTTTCCCTCACCTCATCCCCTGCTCTATTTCTCCAGAACCTTGGGCCCAGCCAACCCCCTCTATCAATCTCTCTGATCTAAGCGTCATTTGTATCTTGGTATTTGACACCAGCTACCCGTCTTCCCTGCCCGGCGCTGCAATTTGGGACCCAGCAACCTATTCTCTCTCAAAATCTCCCCAATTCGATAAGAGATATTCTTCTTGTTTGAGGTAACGTCTTTCTCAGTTTGCAATTTTTGCAGTGGAACTTGACTCGGGTAAACATGTGTTGGAAATTCCTCACTCATTTAGAAAATATTTTTTTCAAAAATTCCTTTCCTTTGGGCCAATTGAATTTTAATTGTAACCGTGAAATTTGGTCTAAAATGAAGTGACCGATCTTGCTATATTGACGTTGCTCATATCTACCATGTTAAATTTATTTTTTTATGCACCAAAAAAGTTGCCTACATATGAACTAAATGTGACCAACAAATTAGTTGTTATGACTATATGCAGCTAACAAAACGGCTACATATAATTATATGCAGTTATTCAAAATAGATATATATATTTATATGCAGCCACCAAAAATGGCTATCAACCAAAACCACTACATACACTTCTATATGGCCACCAAAAATGGCTGCATTGTATTTAACCATATGCAGCCAGCAAGCAATGATTGCATAGAATTATATGCAACTAATAAAAAACAGTTGCATAATACTATATGTAGCTATCATAAGAAAAATAACTGCATATAACTATATATAACATTTTTTTAGTCAGCTGCATTAAGTCTTTTGCAGCCAACAAAATAGCTATATTTGCTCATAAGCGGCCAGGCATATGTAGCCAACAAGTAACCAATTTTGTTGGCTGCAAAAAAGGTACATGTAGTTATTTTTTGACTTTGTGCAGCCAAAATATTGAGGGCGTAAAGTTGTTTTTCTTGTAGTGGGTGTTAAAACATAATCTAATATTTTTATCTTGCATGTCCCTAAAGGAAAGAAAAAAATTAATTATATTTAAACACCATAATAAATTGACTTTTTAATTATTATCTATTATTTTTATAAAAATTTTCTTTATTTTATCTTGATTTACTTTATGATTATTATTATTATTTCTGTCTGTCTCTTTCATTTCTTTTCTTTTTTTGGGAAAAACTCGTTACGGTAGTCTCATTTATTTAATTCAATTCAACGAATATTAATTAGATCCCTTGAACATTCGTTTGACCATACCAGCTCCGTCAAACTGGTTTGATTTGACTGCGACCAGTCGACGGCTGGTTTCCTTCACGTGGTTTGTGGTTCAGGTTCAGCAATTCTGTTAGGTATGTATGCAAAATTCTTTCCAATTCACATGCATTAGCTTTTGTGATGGGATTTTGACATGGGGAGAATAGTCAAGGATTTGAATGGCATTGAGTGCTAATAATATTTTTTGATTTTTTATCCTA
>JAYJMB010000599.1:47451-58359 GCA_036873735.1 Pouteria campechiana | reverse complement strand
AGAGAGAGAGAGAGAGAGTGAGGACACGAGACTTCTAGGACAAGTGTAGGTGCCAATCATTCTCATCAGAAATTGTAGGTAGCAATCACGGATTCCTGCCAAGGATGCGACCTAAGATCACAGACGATGAATTTGTGGCTACTCCGAACGAATCAACGGCAACAGAAGCAGACAAAAACACTGTTTGCAGATATTTGACTCCAACGTCTTCACTCTAATAAAATACATTCCCATGGTTAAATCTTTTTTTAAAAAATCCTTTTTATAATGAAAATTCTTTAAACCAAGCGACACATTTGTATTGGCATTCCAAGGACAGGAAGATAGCTACTGGCCCAGGAACCAGGGGCCCATGCAGCTTTTGCATGCAGAACTCGACCCTTGATAGGGTAAACCGTCAGAGATCTCTCGTATGCATGATTCTGATCTGAGGGGGGGATTTGCTTCTCATGATGTGGATCAGTCACTGCTTTTCCCATCAAAATCTCTAAGAACTTCGGAATCAGTCCTCTACAACCCAGCCATACTAAGTACCATCAACCGTCCACATCAGCCGACCATGCAGCGGCCCAGCCATCCAATGGACAGAGGATCCTGTGATAGAAATCTTCTCCGAAAAGGGCGTTTTAGCTCCATCTGCTCTCCTCTTCATCTTCGGTGGATCCTGCTTCTTCGTCCTCCTCTTGAGGAAGCAGCAGGAGCTCCATCCATAATTAATTCGGGGTACGAGTCCTCTTCATCTTCGCTGGCACCATCTGATCTCCATCGTGGCCCACCATTTGTGGTGTTCATTTCCCCAACAGAAGAATCTATCTTACCAATTGTCCCACTGCACATGAAAAGAAAGGTTCATCATAGTTTTTTGAACATACAATGGTCACTGAACTGAACAAATTTCAGTCCCACATTCATCCTAGTTCATTTTATCAAAAACCATCAACAATCTATAAACTGTGGACTAACGTGATAATTACAAGATCAACTGAGAGGAAGAGACTAGGACTGCATCTTAAGGTGGGAAGAGAGCTATTTCAATGAAAAGCCCAGATGATTCTATCCCGCAATGCATGGAGAAAAGGCACATCATTGTTTTTACATTGTCCTTCCTTTATCCTACATCTTCAGCAGATATGAGATGCAAATGAGAAGCTTCAATGAACAAAACAGACATCTCTTAGGCGTTGGGTTTATAAAGGTTTGCAGCAACAGAATCACCACAAGTATAAAAAACTATCAGAGGAACCCTTCCAACCTCTCTTACAGTTTTTTTTTCAAGTGGTTATCTCCCCCTCTTTACAGTTTTTCTACCAGTGGTGATACTCTTATTATAAATTTTTAAGGTTCTATTGTACAGTTTTACAGCAGTGATGAGGTGTCTGGGCTCTATGATACTCCATTCCCACCCCACCCCCCAAAACCATGGTTCTATAATATTCCTTTTACCTCCCTCCCTACACAATTATAATTGTTGTCAAGCAATTCATCACACTAAATTTTGGCTACATCAAGAACCCTATTCTCTGTCAAACCAGAGAGTCATATTCATCCCAGTACATTTTAGCTGCATCAACTACCCTATTGTCAGTTAAACCACGAGTCATCAGGCCTTTTTGCTATTAACTCCACCTCCAATATTTAGCAGCTTTTGTGCAGTTGACATCCAACTCCAATCCATGTACGTTTCCTTTCCTTCATCATTGTATCCACCGGTTTCATTCAAATCTCCCCTAAATGCTATAACACATTCTTGCTATTGCTAAAAATTTGAACGTCAAAAAAGAAGCCTATTATTGAGAACAGACAATCGTCATCTACCATGGTTCTAGTGAGAGAAGGTTTCAGCCTCTGAACCTACCATCAGACCTCTGTCTGGAGCAGCCTGACTTTCTGGTAATAAGCGCAATGGTGATAATCAACAACAAATACACCATTAATTATCAATCCCCAATACATCATTAATGATCAATCTCCTAGGATATTTGAAAACTATGTTTTGGTTGAGATAAGGTTTGTATGATGATGAGGATTCAGAAAACAGAAACGCCAAAAAATGTAAGGAGCAAATGTAACTACCTCCTAGAGCAATCCAATGGATCATCTGATGATCCCACAGTCCAGGCCTTACTTGGCAGAACCTGCTTTTTGGAAAGTGAAGGGCTTGGGTCATGATCATAATGCTTAGCAAAACGACTGATGCTTGGTGCATTAACCAGATCATCATGATCTCCAGCAGTGGACCTGCGGATGTAAGTAGGATGAGCATTTTCAACTTGATTGATGGACCCATTTGGTTCCTTTCTGTAGGAGACCTTTTCAGCCTCATCAAGTGTATTACTGACAAGTGCCCTCGTTGCACTTTGATTCAACTCTTTCAGAGGAGTAGCCTGAGGATCAAAAAGAATACTTCCAGGCATAACTGAGCCATCATCAAATTGTAAGTCCTGTCTCACTCCTGTTTGATGCATTGGATCTCTTGCCAAATAGTGATTTGAAGATGACGTGTCCTTGTGTTGAGGACCATGGGCAAATCTGTCAATGCCAGGCGAATGTATCCTGTGGGGGGTTGACAGTCCTCCAAGAGAGGGTAATAGCCTTCCATGGAGAATAGATGGAGCCCGGTAGTTAGCAAGCTCCAAACTGGATACACTGACTGGTCCACGTGTTCTGGAATGAATGTCAGGAGGTGAACTTTTCTTAGAGGTAAGAGGAGTGAGATCTGCTCTGAGAAGAAGGGAGGAATTTACAGGTGTTAGTAGCAAGTTGCTGGGGCTTGATTCTTGTTGTTGTTGGGCACCAGAAGTATTGGCTCTTGAAGGCAAATCAAATTCCTTAGCAGAAAGATAATCTGGCAAGTTGCCTGTCTTCAGTTGTTTCTGTAGCACCTCAGGAAGCAACTCTATGCCTTTATCCTGTTGATGGCATATAAAACTGGTGTCATGTGTAAAATCAACTCATATATGCACACCTAAAATTCATATAGGAAGGATGAGAATCCAACTGTACAGTAATTGCTAAGTGCTGTCATACAGTTTAATAAACTCAAATATGTCTAACCAATCATTACCTTCTGAGTTAGCAAGATTGAATGCGCATCAGTAGACACTTTCATGGCTGCATAAGAATATCATTGTATTTCATGTCATGGAAAAGGGTAAAACCTCATCTGGGTACAACCAACCCAACCCGCCTAAACCTATTTTGATTAGGGTTTTGGGGATTTTCTAAATATGAGCTGACAACATTAGAATTCAACATGACTCAATCTTAAAATAAGGTTGGGTTAACTCAAGATCCTAGGAAATCTGAACTGAATTTTAACCCAATTTGCATAATGCTAGTTATGATATTATGAAGATAAATACAAGTATACATCTTTCTTCCAATGCTCACATTGATTGTTTTTCAGTTGTAGTTGTTACACCTCAAAAATGCTGTTAAAGAGTTTTCAAAAGGCCATTGAAAAATTCATGAATGGAGTGGAAAAGCAATTATTGAATCACTTTCGATTGTAAACAAATTATTTCATGCATACATGTACATATTTGTACTCATGGTAACACCATATAAAATAAAACATTTATGAAATTCATGAAGATATTTAGGATTTATCTACAGTTATTTATAATTAACACAAAATGTCAACATAAAACAAAATAAACAGTAGGAAAATCTAATATCATGCTTCCATGCAAAACAGTAGGAAAATAAACAAAATAAAATGGAATCCAATATGGATTCATTTGTTGGAAAAAGCTAGAAACCAAATACAGATCAGATGACCAGCAGAAATTTTCCACTAGGATGCATTGAAGTTAAAAGCCACTTACAACCAATCCTGCCCTCCATTGACTAGTTGAGATTATCCTGGAGGCATCATCCTCACTTAGAGTCTTTGAAGCAAAGTCCTCCTCCAAGCTCCGCAGCTTACGATCAACATGATATGCTTCGATGTATTGATAACGCTGTTGTGTTGGTTAAAAAGAAAACTAATGAGAAAAAGTTTACAAAATAGTTGCACCTAACAAGAAAAACCACGTCATGGAAAGGCATATCACTGAAATGAGATAGTTATCTTGCAAATGGAAAAATCTTTGTTTAGTAACATGATTCCCATAATATATATACAATCTTTTTTTTTTACGAAATGGATTTCTGCCATGGAATGCATTGGGCATCAGCAAATTTGACAGTTTATACATGACAGACAATGAACTTACAGCCTAGGAGTGGATATGAGATCACCCAAAAGAGATCAAAAAGAAAGTTTATGACAAGGTATAAATTTATAACAAGCCCTATTTACTTAGATAACCACTACCAATCAAGAAGCAGAGCAGATTGATCACATTTTTTGCATGAACCATCAAATAGAAATCAGTTGCTGCTGTATGGAATCCCATCCGTACACAGTCATGCAGGGGAAATCTTGTAGAGAGATGACAGATTCCAACAAGTGTGCATCCCCCATCAACTTTCCACTCGCAGAGATTTTTAAAACCTAGCAAAAATCTTGCAATATTGCTAAAAAACAAACAGCCATACATTTAAGTACCATATTGATTAATGTTCTACCAATGATAAAAATGATGATATTGTCAGCCTTGTCACCAATTATTTTCAGAGCTATTATGGTTCCATCAATACATGCCACTCCAAAACCACTGCTCCATGGTTCTTTGAAATCATGTTTCCTATATTCCTATACCCTTTCTTATCCCCAAAGCCAGCACTGGCAAGAACTATAGTGATGTAAAACAAGTAGGAAGAAAAGAGAAAGAGGAAAAATCCTCTCAAAGGGATAAGAAGGGAAGAAAAAGGGAAAAGTATGGAAGCATTTAGGGAGAATTAGGGCAAATGGAAGCAATCATAAAGTGTTAACAACCCTAATACAAGTTACCCTATTTATAGACTCAAAAGCCAAACCCTAAAAATATGCATAACAAATAAAATACCAAAAATAACTATCTAACCCAAACACAATGTTTAAAAAATCACTAATCAAATAAACAAATCCTACTTTATATGATTGCGCCTAAAATAAGTACTATATCCCCATCAGATAGGAAATCCACAAAGATACTGATTGGACAGACATCTGCATGAGTCGGCATTGCTGTTCTTGGGTATCTGAGAAATGAACGTTTGACACAAATCCTCCTACCATGAATGCTCCTTGGACCTTTGATATTATGTTTGCAATCACCTTTATTATTATTGAAGCCAACACTACAGGAAGACAATCATAGGAAACCCCAAAGAGACTAATTGGGATGCACTGCCATGACTATTGCAATTATTGGGGATCAGGGAAATTAAATTGGCAACAAATCATTTGAGAATGCAATATCATTCCCATTCTGACAATTGGAACTTGAAGACTTCTGTTTTCTGGAAACAGTAAATTGCAGGCACTTAATAAGTATGATGCTTAGTGCAAAAGATTTGAAAAAAAATTAGCACTCAGATTGTACCTGCAGATAGAAAACAACAAGAAGACTCCCAGAATTTGTTGCAGGATCTTCACATGCATTGTCAAAAAGACACTTATGGATGTATTTCTCTTCATCAGAATTCCATGGGAGCTCAATCATTCTATCAACCAGATTTCTCCGAATGCAAAGATAACAGATTTCGGTCACCAAAACCTCCATCCGGGCTGTCCGAACATCATCACATTCAGGTTTTGAGTTGTCTGAAATGCCCTGTGAAGGTCTTTGCTTCCATTTATCTTCCTTCACTTTGGAGCAGTGCATTCTCTGATACATAAAAGCTTCTGTCAATAGTCCACACTCAATTCTAACTCGAACAGCTGTCACAGCCTCACCAAGTGAGATTATTTCTGCTTCTACATTCACTGAATTAGCATAAGGAGATAATCCATCACGTCCAGAGCACCGTAAAACCATCAGAGCTGCATCAGGTTTTCCCCTCTCTAATAAGACTTGAGCAATCTTTGGATGTGTTGCTGCACATGCAATTTCAGGGAGAAGACGACAAGCTTCCTAATCAATAGGAGTGAACACTAGTTACTAACAGAAATCAAGAAAGGTTGTCTTCCTGATCAATTGAAGCAGTGAAGACTGGTTACTGGCAGAAATTAAGCAGTGAACACATGCAAAATAGGTTTCTTTAATTAACTGCTAAATAACATCTCTAATATTATCAATTCTTAAATTCAAGATTAACAAGAATAGGGAGCCATTTACATTGAAGCCTACAACCTTTTTATGAAGACAAGGAACCATGTGACTTGGTAGGCACTCAACCAAAGCAGTCTTAGTGTCCAGGAGTCTCACTCTTAAACTGAGATTTGGAAGCCTCATGTGATAGTGGTTTGCTCTCATTCTATGTCTTGAAATGGTCAATTAAACTCATAGAGAGACTCTTAGAGTCCGAAAGCTTCATAATACCCAGAAAAGGATACTACTAGAGGCAATGACATTTGTTGCTGTATGAAGTCTGAAAGGCAGCAATAGGAGAGGGAAAGTTTCTTCATGGAACCTTAGCAGTTACGAAGCTCAGTGGAGGGAAGCAAGTCCAAAGGAAGATAGGAAACATGAACGCCAGATTAAAGGTTCACATACTAGGGCATATCAGAAAGTAGCTTTGATGAATTCGTTAATGCCACAAAGTTAGGTTAGTAATCATATAAGCAACACATTGAACCCATTCAGGACTCCTGGATTGAATGCAATCCCTGCTAAGATCCAGCCTTAACTTGGACTTTCTACATCCTAGCATCCTTATAAAATTGGAATGTAGGATTGTTGTGGTTGATTTCTATTCTAGACACACCCAGTATACACAAAACAGTTCTAGATGGTGAGCTGACACTGTGCTAACTCCATTTAATCCAGCTATGGCTTACATGAAGATGATGCCAAATGAGCATTGTCATGATACATGAAATAACAAATGTTAATATTACAGGTCCACATGCATGATGTTAAATGCTAATATGCTGCTTAAAAAATCTAAGAAACCATCATCACATCATGAAATATAGGCTGCAATTACCATACTTAAGGCATCAATAGGAACAAACATCCAAATCCACATTGCGCCAAAGATCAAACCGGTTCATTATTGATAAATTGACCAGAACAATCAAACCAGTTCATTATCGATAAATTGATCAGAACAAAGTTTAACAGATGCATAGAGGGAGAGAGAAAAAAAGGGGGGGAAATGTATATCAATTAAGAAAAAATAATTTCTCAGTGACAAACAAGTCAACAACAGAATAAGCATGGTCCATCTTCCTTGGAATACAGTTAGAACTCTAACACTGGTAGGTTCTTAATATCCCAAGAATAACTTCAATATTCTGTAGCAAATTTGGGAGAAGTAATATTTCAAAATTATAGTATAAATCTAAAAATAAGAAGAAAAAAATTGTCAATGCTACAAGAAGCCAGTATCTAGGCATCTGTGCAATAAAAATCTCATGGCTTCACACATTTGGCCACAGTTGCATATTTGCAATATCCTCAGTCAAGGAAAGATATTATTTAGGGGGCATGGTTTAAAGGAACCGTTCCTTTCAAATTTTTAAAGAAACTTTTTTTTTTATCATTGTGAATAATAAAAATGAAATCCAATCCAATCATTTTACTTAACACTATTATTTATTTAGTAATCCAAAGATTATCCAAATAAAACATTTAGGTAGGCCCAATATTAAGATCATTTGAGAGCTCATGTCCACCCTTCGAACTTGTTTCATTCCTTATGGGATTCACGACAATATAATCATGCATCCATACCTTTGAAAGCCTTTATGCCAGATTAATTCATGATTCTACAAAGCTTTTGACATTCCTATATGTGCATGTATTAATATAAATAATTTTCATATTTTATACATAATTTTATACATCTTTAAATGGTGTGACCCATGCTTTCACATGTTTAACTAAAGTAATAATGATAAGTATGATGGTTGGAATGGATTTTATCTAATCATCATTGGTTAACTTAAAAATAAAGAGATTCCTTTGAAATTTCGAAGGAATGGTTCCATTAAACGATTCCCACTATTTAGATATTCCAAAATGCAAATAGTTGGCTAAATGTACCGGTAAGCGAATAGCTTTCTTATTAAGACTATCTCCAAAGGAACCAATACAACCAGATGGTAGTCTGGTAAAGATCCTACAAGTAGACCCTATTGAAAAGTTTAATAAGGCCGCACTCTATGTACTCCACTATATGGAATAATGATAATTTATGGTTGAATTATACAAAAGTACATCCTAAGGACTATTGTAGGATTATTTGAAATTTATTGGAACACCTATCCATGTAAGATACATAAAATGGATGAACTAAGACAAATTCTGCATTAATCATTCTTGCTCATGTCTGACTTCAACACTCTGCATCAGTTGATAGAGTGCAGCTGTGTCCTCATCTCAACTATTGAGACATCACTGCAATATGGTCAGTGGATGATCTCACCACAGCTATCCATTTCTTCAGGAGAAAAAAAAATGCATATAACAGAAGACATGTTCCAATGCAAAGCCTCAGAATCAACATGAAACGATCAATATTTACTCGGACAGAACAAGTGACATGGGTCAAAATCTTAGGAAAGGTGAAATCATAGACTGGAAAATTAACATAAACCAACATCACAAAAATCTAACAGGAGTCATGTCAAATATACCTGTAGTGCTTGCTCAGTCTCATCATCCAGAAGGTAGAAAGTTAGAGATTCCAGTAAAGAGTGTCTTGCTATCCCAAACATAGCAGCAAAATCATCTATCAAATGTCTCCATTGCCCATCAGGCATTGTCCAATGCCTATCAAACAAGTAGTAGAGGAACTGCAATAATTAAGTTAAGCATGGCAAAACAGTTTCTCCAACTATGAAGACCAATAAAGTAAAAAGATCAAACACATTTCCAGGATACAATTCCTCGTTTTGCAATCACAAGATCGGAGCTTCCACGTAGAAAGAGTATATCGATAGCTGCTCGTAAATTCTCAAATGGATAACATCCTTGTGACCCTTCGATCTTTGATTGGAACAATGATGGATAGGCACCGCCTTTCTGCAAATGATTGATCTCCACTTTATCGTCCATTCCCTTTTCATCCTCTTGTTCTATCCCAAGATTTGACAATGCATCTTCAATGAAAAGTGTGGAACCATCACGTCCAGCAGGTTCTGCAGAATCCATTGTAAAGTTGGGCCATGATCTCCCAACTGCAGCTGACTTCCTCTCTCGTACATTAGAACACCATGAAGTGAAGCCATGATACCGTGACTGGACATCCTCAAGGAATCGATGCCTTATGCACCAACACATCATCTCCAAATGCTGCAAAGGGTAATCCAAAGCAATTGACAAAACATAATTTACCACACAACTAGGGCAAAATTATTTATTATCTTTTATCCATTTCATTTGGGATTTGTACCAAATGAAACTATTGCAGAAGACACAAGAAAAAGGCAGATGGGATAAGCTCGCAAGTCAACAGGCATCTGAATGTCTTCGCTTACTAAATCTGCAACTGGACCTCAAATATCAGTAGCTGTTCCTCAAAATGACAAGCATGTCCTCACATGTCACAAAGTAAAGCCATTCAACGTAATTACAAGCATATCCTCACATATCGTAAAGTAAACAACAACTAACAGTGAGATAATATCAGACAGCTGAATTTTGGCCCTAAAGATACCACCTCAAGTACGGCTCCATCCAACAAAAACAACATTTCCCAAGCTTGTTTTCAAAAGAGCTGTGTTTCCAACAAAATTTCATAGAAACACATCCTTTACATGAGATTGCCATCTAAGTCACTCCCTTCAAATCCGTTGATATCTAAGCCCATCCGACCTGTCAAACCATTAATTTACCATTTCAAAGTGATGCGAAGAGACTTTTCTCCTTATACAGCTAAAATCACATCCGTTTGAGACTTGAGTCATTAAATCAATCCTATTGAGCTTGAGGCCATCCCATCTGGCTCAATGCTAAAACTCACAACCTGCTTCAACTTAGTTTGACTCAGTCAAGAGGTAAAATTCTTTCATATCATTTAGCAGCCAAACAAAACTCCTTCAGCTTCTCTCTCCACATTCTGTAAGGAATAGTCTCATATGGAAATTCTTTTAAAGTGAGGCCTTATATCTCAAACTTTTGAAAGTGAGGGGGTCCTTTCATATGGAACTCAAGTGGAAAAGGTGAATTCAGTGGTTAACCCATGCCCAACCCATCTACAAATTGGGATGTGCTAACCCAACCAAATCTAAGGCCAGGAAGGGAAATCTTCATAGACTCAACCTCAGCAGATTAAGTTTGGGCTGGGGGTATTTTGGTCTATGTTGTTATATAGAAATAGATACTAAAAACGCACAAGCATAAAATCAATGAACAAGAAACAACCTACTAAGTATGAAATTACCTGTTGATGTAAAAGTCTCTCCACTAGGTAAAAAAGAAAGATGACATTGTGCTATTTCAACTCCACTTTATACAGTTGGGTTAAGTTAATGTGGCATATCAAATCATTTAGTTATGGTTTAGGAGGGGTAGCCCTTTGACACAAGACCACACAACCCAAGTTTTTTTTGGGATTAACCTAATTCAACCTACAAGTTCAAAAATCATACATAACCCAACCGAATTTTCATGCTAGGAAGGGTTGAATTCAGGCAAGCCTGCCATTTAAGGGCCTGTTTGGCCCTGCATTTCCATAGCGTGAAAGCACTTTCAAGCCCTCAAAAGTGCTTCCGCAGTTTTTTTATGAATGTTTGGCAAGTGTTTCAAAAGTGCTTCACCCCACCGCCAAAGGCTAAAAAAGTGTGGTTTGGCAGAAGCTCCAAAATGAAGTTTCTGCAGGTGGCTTCTGCAGTTGGCTTATGCGGTTTTCACCGCCAGGCCAAACAGGCCC
>JAYJMB010000599.1:25069-47351 GCA_036873735.1 Pouteria campechiana | reverse complement strand
CCCGAAAAAACCTCATTAAATGATCTCCCAAACTGTAAATAGCATAGTGCATGTCAAACCATAAATGGCATAGGCTTCCCTGTGATGTTTCCTATCTAATGTGATACCAGAGCAAAAGCTCTAAAAGCTAAATTATTAACAGCATGAATCATTCAAATCCAACATTATCAGTTTGAAAAGACATCAAATCAAAAGAAGAGTTGTAATCTTAGATGTGACAGAAAACAGGGTACATGTTTGAATTGGTAAAATTGATTTCCAATGGAAAATAAAAATACTAAGCAGAGAGGAAAAACACAAACAAGCTCCTCCCATTTTGGTATCCTTTTGCTTATGTTTAGCCTGACACTGTGGATGTTTGGAGGAAAGAAACCAGTTTCCTCACTTCATTTGCTGTCTGAGGAAGTCAATTTCCTTTTCCTCATGTGAAATCAAATTTCCACTTATCCAAACAGCAGCCCAATAGGGAAAATAAAGCTAAGACAACCTGAATTATTTCTCACTTCAACTGCAAGTAGAATACATGATAAAGTACGTCTTAGGTAAAAAGCACAAAAGAAAAGACAGAATAGACAGCATGATACACAGCAAAGCAGTCCAAGTCCACAAGACTTATGACTGCTGTGAATACATTATGAAGCAAACCTGCTTAGCCTTCAAAATGTTCTCTGAGAGGTGATGCAAGTCCTGAAGCTGTGGAGACAGAGTTCCCTTAAATGCTGATTCTAAAACCTCAATAACAGAGGAAATGCCAGCCAGTTGCATCACAAACTTTCCAAGCAAACCTAGCTTCATTTTCATGTCTTCGACTCCAAGAGCATCTGTTGTGCATGTTAAGGAAATATCTAGCTGAAATATTGCAAATGTGAATTGCTAACTAGAATCTATAAGCTACATGTCCCAACCTGACACATAAGCTTAGCCCAATGTGGCCTTTCTGGGTAGATGACCTACTAAAACATTGGTTAGGTGTTTCACAAATTTTGATTGAGAATGAGTGTGCATTAAATGAAATAACAGGAAGCAAGTCAGAGAGATTCACATTTTCCATCTAACATCTTCTCTGGATCATATACCAATCAGGGCGACATCTTTTGTTGCTTGTTAGTGTGGAAAAAGTCCCACATTTCTTAAGAGGACCAGAGCCTCAGATTGTAACTGGGTAATAATCGGTGGGAAAAGGCCTCCTAGACATTCCAGGGAGCACCAGATATGTGAAGATCCATGCTTTTTGGGACCATCAATGAAATGCCGGAATATCTAAAGATTTACAAAAATCATACTGCCAACTATGCTAAGGATACAAATACCTTGAAGTTCTGAAATGATATTTCCGAAAGTCCGCTTACACCAATCCTTCACAACTACTTCATCTAAAAGAAAAGCAAGAACAGGATCACTTGAAACAGCACTTTCATCCATACAAACATCTGTCACATCTGATGAATTTGTCAAGGAGTACAATGGGTACTGAAAAACATCAGACCAAGGAAAGGTGAAACAAAGAAGGCAAGTAGAACTGAGTCAGCATGGTAGAAATTTTACAGAGATTCACATGATGATGGCTGAGGATCCACATCAACATCTAGAGTAGAGAAGATATGGCACATCATCAGATGACAACAGAATCCCACTATTACAAGGCCCTCATTCAAGAAACAAGCTATGCATTTATCAGGTGTGTGAAATACCAAGTAAAAAAGTGATCCATATCTAATTGGCCCAGCCCAAAAATAATGGAAGTTATAGTACATGATGAGTTCCATTGAGTGAATTGAAAATGAACCATGCATGGCTGGACATAGAGCAACAAACAAGCTCGCAGTCGTATGAATTGCATGCATGGCTGAACATATAGAACATGCTGGCAGACTGGGTGGGGCGCAGGTGGCAGTTTTTAATTCCTACAAAAAACTAGAGGAAGGATACAATGGCAAACCAAACAAACCAAGTTGTTTTCTAAGGCAACATCAAATAAAGAGTAAAGGCGCTGAACATCAGCTGTCAACTGCTTTCCGCCATCTTCCTTTTCTTGGAATCTGTCATCACATCTTTTTGAGATAAGCCCAGATTCTATGCATTCATTGTAAAGGCGAAGTTGGACCCTGTTGCCATTCTTTGGGATTGGGATCCTACATATTGGGCATTGATCGCATCGTGGACTACATTCCAAGCATAAAGAGGAATGCCCACAGGAGGTCAGCATATGCTGAACATAGCGCCCACAGCTTCTCAAGTCTCTTGTTGCCCGGCAATGCTCAACTTTTGCTTCATTGCACAGTTCAATAAGATCGATTGAGGCTAAGCGCCTCAGCACCTCCTGAAAGCAGGATTAGCAAAGATTAGCAAAGAATGAACTAAGTAAGCACCAAAGCAGTGTTGTTGGAAATACTGAGTAGTCACCTAAAAAAGCTAGGAAAAGATTCATACAACATTTTTTTTTCTGAACTTTCACTTTTCCCATTCACACGAATGCAATGTTGAAATGAGGCATGGAATGACCCAATTTGAACCCAGGCATATCTTTATGGGGAACCCATAAGATTAGTTGAATAGATGTAACACAAATGTGCCACATTAGTACTGTGTAAATATTCACTTGTTTACTTTGTTTGTTCTCTCCCCATTTCAATTAGAGATAATGAAAGAGATATTTTCAAATATGGATTTTCCATGCAGTAAATTGCGCACTTCAGATACCAATATATCTATTTTCAAAACAACGAATAAGAAATATAGCAAGTAGGTTTATGTTTTCCGTTGGCCAAAAACTAAAAGCTTTCAGCCATGAGTAAGATTCCACTTTTCCTCCTATGGAAAGATAGCCGAAAAGAAATGCCAGATTACTGGCAACTATCACATATGCTAGAACGGCATGCAGACGGAACAAACAAGCAATTATACCCCTGTCAAATCGAAAACCTTGCCAAAATATCAAGTAGCACTCACTGGATTTGCTACATTGAAATGCTCCGGCACTCGTCAATCGATGATGTCATGGGAAACGGCCGGAGCTTTGAACCAAACAAGTCCCCATCCGCCACGGCCCGAAACATGAGAGGATGAGGATTGCTAGCACATTGTGGGAAATGGCCTATTGATTTTGCAACAACCACAGGAGTAAATTCAATGAAAATTCACATTCCTCAAGAGACAAATACGTGTATAGAGAGAGGGGGGGAAGAACATGCCTCTTTTAGAGTGCCCGCAATGGCTCTATCTCCATTCCCATGCCGTCTTGACTCCATAAACACACCAGAGATGGATCGCGATAGTTCAACCAAGCGTCTAGCTCCGCAAAACGTATTGCAAAGCAAGAAAATGAGATGATGGAGAAAGAGAAGCACAGTAGCAATCGAAGAAACCCTGTAGCCACGGAGGATTTAAAGGACAGGCAAAGAAGAGAAAACTTATAAATTACAGAGCTGAAGAAGAGAGAGCAGATTATGGCAGTGTCGAAATTCCTACAGGCGGATCTCCAAAACCCTAGACAGAAGAGCCCCGTTTTTTCCTCCAGCACTGCAGCAGAGAGAGAGAGAGAGAGAGAGAGAGAGAGGAGGGAGTGGTGGGTTTTTGAGTTTTGGGAAAAATTGGAGGGACGATTTGCGTGTGAGAATTGCAAGACGCACGTGTGGCAGATCCAGTCCGTTCATCGTCAAGTTCGGAAACAGCGCTCAGCGGCCAAATTTTTAGAGAATTATTTCCAAATGAACCATCGGATTCTTGGAAATTTCGTGTAAAATCTTTAATTTTTCATTTTGCAGCTAAACCCTAACGTTACAATAATTTATATGTTCACCTTTCATGAGAAAGTCCAACGGTTGAATATGTTTACATTCGACTGTCCACCAAATTAGTCTAAAACGGATGATGATATCTTTTCATAATTTCTAAATTATCAGTCATAATAATTATGAAATTGGTATATTTATAAATTTTTTATCAATTCATAAATATATTTGCTAATATTTTAAAGGATAAAATATACAGGTACACATGCAAATGCCCTTTTTCTGAACACCCTTCTGCAAGTGAAAACTCACGGTCTCTGTGAATTCCCCGTTGGCATGTATGAAATATTAAATATGATTTCATGGCAATGCAAAGGAAACATGATTGTAGCTTGTTTGGTTGCGGGCAAGGAAAGTTCATTTCCTCACTTTTCAAGGAATATTGTGATACATACCACGGTATTATTTTTATTATTAAACATATTTTTAATTATTATTTTTTATCTATTTCAACTTTAAATACTATAGCTGACATCATTTCTATAATTTCCTTTTTCATTTCAATTTTTCTTTCCCCAAAGTAAAAGAACTAACAAGACAGGTGATTGATTTGAAACAATGGGAATATGTATTTCAACGTCAACCCATTCACCATCACATATGCCACCATTTATTTCAATTAAATATTTTTATAGCCAAAAAAATTGATCCCATTTGAAAGTAAATATATGCCAATTATTTTTTTTCCTCCTTATGGCCCACACACATACATATATATATATTCAATTAATATAAATATTTTAATCAGAGCCAAATTGTAAGTTTTGGCACCCTATATTTTGCAAGTAATTGTTTATATGGTGTCAAGCATGCTGCATTGACTACTTATTAAAATTAAAACATAATTATAGCTGCAAACCAATCATTACATGCAAGTTTTCATGGTAATATTATCATGAAACCATTTCTCTTATGTTTAGTTTGAGGGAAAGAAAGATAATGGACTCATGTAGAGAAAGAATGGTAAAGGCTATCATTTTCTCTTTTTTATATTGATGTGACATTTAATCATCTATAACTAATCTACTTTTTTACATTATTATTTACCTTTCTTTTAAAAAGTTTATCAATTTTGTTTTTATTTACTTTAAAACTAGTTTCATCATCAGCATTTTTTCCACATCTTTTCTTTTTCCTCCCATTTCCATCTCTTTTTTCTCAAACCAAACACACCTTGGGGATAGATGCTAAATAGTAGAAAAAGCTTAAGTGCATATCAAATTAAGGAGATCAATTTGCAATACTATAAGAAAATTGTAAAAAGATAATTATAAATAATTTTTTTAGGATGTCATTTTGGCACAACGAACATAACAAACCATGCGTTTTAAGAAGGACGTCTATTTTTATTTATTATTTTAAATTTCTCCCCTACCATAGGCTAAGATGAAATGGTTGCTAAAGTGACGTGCCACCGTAAACCAATCGCCAAACCAACTAAATTAACTGTCTCTTATCTCTTCGGTTAGCCCGTTACTACTAATATTTGTTTAGCTCTCTCCTTTTATTATCACGCAGCTGAAATTCCGCAACAATGAATTCTTTCGCAAAAGAGACAAGAATCGTATAATGCAAGCATAAGAAGAAACCAGTAACAAGTTTCTTAACATCTGACAACACAACAAACTGATGGATTGGTACAAAGCCAAAAGCCTACAGATGACAATGATATTTACTCTGGCTTGCTAGAATTGCATCAATTTGAATTGGCCTCTTGAATTTTCTTCCTTCTTTCTTCACCGTGATGATGATGTTGTTGTCACTGACGTCGTGGTCCATCTTCTTCTTGTTTTCTTTCATTTTCTGTTTCCGCTCCTATGGTATGACCTTCTGTGGCTTTAATGAGTGGCCAATCTAACCATCCTTGCCCATCCTTTCATCTGAAGATGGATTGTTCAACTTGTCTCTGGTCTTTCAGCATGCCCGTTCGATGAATCAACCTGTAACCATCAATCATAAGAGCCCAACAACAAATCAGGCAATTAAATTTCTAAAAAAATATTTGCCATCAAGACATCCAACCTACAGCAGGGGCTCGTGCAAACCCTACCCACTTATGAAGCACATCCTATCATGAATGTCCATAGTTTGAAAAGCAGACAAGTCAGATAAAACTGCTAGATTTCAAGAAATACGAATAATCAGATTCAAGACAAAAAAAGGAGAACTGAGACCAGCTGATGCTCAAATCTGGCATCGAGGAATGCCAATTCCCAGACGACATTGATACATTGATAGCACAACTCACTTCACTAGGTAACTTAGTTCTCACAGATGACATTGGGAACCCCTGCCAGCATCTAGGATTAGAAAACCTCGCATTACAGGAATCATACTTACCACATTGGACAACTGATCCTTTATGCAGTACAAGGACTTCAGCATTGTTTCCATTGTATCTTGTGCCAGTTGAAATTTGACCTCTGTTTCCCTTGTCAAAGATTGCGTGTCATCTTGAAGCTGCACAAGTGCTGTTACAATTAATGACAGATGAAAGTCTATTTTACCAAAGCCACTATTTTCCATGCATATGATGCAAGCTCAAGACCAGACCACTTGGATGAATTAGCATCATTCCACCACCACCACCACCACCATCATCATTAAAAGCTGTTCCCACCTATGTAAGTAGGGTCAGCCACATGGATTTTATTGCGTCATTCTTGAATAATAACAATAATAATACCCTCAAAAAAAATTAAAAAAATGAGTTAAAGAATCATTGCCCAGCTGTCAGTGATTGAACTAAATAATCATTCTTAGAAACATAACAAAGGAAAATTTATTGCCATCATGAATGCAGCATTGTCCCAGCTATTGGTGATCAAATTGAAGAATCATCCTTTTACCAGAAATTAGTTCTTTATTAATTTCAGGCCTATCTTCAGGAGCCAAAGAAACATCCTAATCTCTTCTCACCATCTTCATTTATTTCCTCATAGGCATTGCCTTGTCCTGCCCCATGCAAGTTTCCATCCTTTACATGTGCCAACTCCAATTTTTACAGCATGATCTATCTCAACTAGCTCCTCATCATCTATTTCTCATTAAAACCACTTTCCAATATAAATTTTTAAAACAAAATAATCAGCCTGAGTGGATGACTTGGTATTGACTTGCATGCAATTTCAAAAAAACTCGCTACTGAATCATGAAATACAGAGAAGATGAAAGAATGGGCTTACAATAGGCTTGGCCATTTCTCAGCAAATTCTTCATGGGTCAGGTTTTTTCCACCTCACTCATTCTGAAACAGTTAATGCAAAGTTGCAAGCAAGCAGTGCCAAATGTCCACACTCATGCAAAATGAGCATTTGCCCTAGGAGCATACCAGCACAGAAACAAATGGATTGCAATGAAATAAATTCTTCAGATACCTTCAAATTAATAACTGCAACATTATCTCTGTCTTCTCCATTTTGGCTTGCCATATTCCATGTCATTGCCTTCAGACGGGGTAAAGAAACCTGTACAGGTTTCATAAGATGAAACAAAATTCAGTCATGAACACTATAAAAATCGAATGAAATGAAGTCATTTCAAAACTCTTCTGTGATTTGTATGGACTATGGAGACATTCATAGTGGGGACATAACTTTTTTTTGAAGTCGATAGATATAGACATGACTGAACAGCATCAAATCACACAACAAGCTTTGAAAAGTCATGAGCCTGACAAGCGTTGTGTGCACAGACATCCCAATAATCAAAATTACAGGTCACCTTGTTGATGAAGCCTAACCCAAAAATTACACAAACCAAAGAAGTCTTAACCATCAGTTTTGCAGCCAATGATGAAGTCCCACAAGTAAATTGTCAATGCCCACATTCAGTAGTCAAATGTTTTAACAGCCGCAATCATGCTGATTATGTACTTTGCAGAATTGTCTTCAGCCCAAACCCAACACCCAGAACAAGATAGCTAATTGCAGGAATGAGGATGATTTTAGGCCATGTTTCACTGTGGTCTTCTGGGCTAACGGATGATTAGGCGCAATAAGGTCTTTGTCCCAAACACATACCATCAACCATCAAAGAGAACCACCAGAATAACGAGGCAATTGATAAAGGTAGAAAGATACGGTGAGAAAACTAAAATTAACAATTCAAGACACTCTTGACTGCTTCACTAAACAATTATCAAATGGTAGAGGGCGGGTGGTAGTGCGGGGCCATAGTAGGGGAAATTGGAGAAACCTGGTCTTTGAGTGCATCCTCTCTCCACTCCTGTTGAAACTTCTGCAACAAAAGCGTGAGCAATCTCTGCAATTCCGGTGGGACCTCTTGAGGAAACAGCTTGTGAAACTCATCCTTGCCATAATTCCCATAAACACACCTTCGCATCAGTATGCGGAGGCACACCAGCAGCTGCAAATTTTCATAAATGTCCATAAACATGTAAATAGAAAAAAAAAAAAAAAAAAGGAAGGGTGAAATGTGTTGCAGATCGAATTATTACAACCTAGAAATAAAAACAACATGCCCCAAGTTTCAGTTTTCTTTCTATCTTGCTTATAATTTTCTCTGCCGTAAGAAAATACAAACATCCACAGCAGAATCTTGATGTGGGTATTTCAGAGAAGAGAGAGCGATAGAGATGCCTACAGCAGAATCCCGATGTGGATGTTTCGGAAAAACGACGGAGTGCTGAAAACAGAGATGTGATCATGGTTTGC
Source organism: Pouteria campechiana (assembly GCA_036873735.1). Classification (NCBI taxonomy): domain Eukaryota; kingdom Viridiplantae; phylum Streptophyta; class Magnoliopsida; order Ericales; family Sapotaceae; genus Pouteria; species Pouteria campechiana. The sequence goes on along the minus strand of JAYJMB010000599.1, from coordinate 38,884 downwards.
TTGGTGGGGTTAGATTGATGGATGGATTGGAGAAGTTGGTTACAAACAGGGTCCAGGTCGGAGTCGTTTTGGAGCTGCAGCATGTCGCGGATGATGGCTCTGTCGGCAGAGTCGAGGCCGGTGTTGCGAGTCCTCCACAGGGCTTGTAGTATGTATTCCACCGAGTCCTTGGAATTGGATCTCACCAGAAGCAGAAGATGCGTCCACAACGATTCGTGATCCATCTCTCACGCAAGCAATCGTCTCTCTCTCTTTCTAGCAAGCAATCTGTCTTATCTTTAATTCCTTCCTAGGCACCCTTGGCGATTGTTCTCCGCCCCTGCATTTGATGAAAAGCCCCAACGACAGCAACACATGCGACTGGCTAGTGGGGTGATGTGGGTTCTAGGACGGAGCATGCTTCGTGTTTGATGGTAGGACTGTAGGACTCGCCCTAGCCAAGCTCTGACTAGTCTATTCGACCAAAGCAATTTGGCACCAGTAAACCCATTTTTATTTTGAGATGATCCAAATACCACCTCAATGCATGTGACTTTTGTTTGGGTGTAGAAAGGTTTTCTTTTGGTTACGTGGTAAAATAGCATGATAAATAAAATATAGTAGGCAAATATTTGAAAGATAGTATGAGACTAATCAATTGAAAACTAATGGTTGGAAGAAAAGGAATATTCGGTGATCATACGCTCAGTTTGGATCCAGCAAAGGGTGTGGTGTGATAGATATTCCACCTAATCATTCTCTGAGGAAATTAGCATTCGTGTCTATAACCAATGTTACTGTGATGCCTCATTAATAATATGCTTATATGCTTCTGTTTCTAAGGCCAAAGAACCGGTATTCAGACAATTTATGATTTTCATAGCCACTGGAAGGAAGCAAGAGTGGCTGCACATTTGCTGTCTTGTGTTTTGGATCTGCAGTTCATAGACGCAATTGGAGATTAAGAGAAGTCTAGGTCTGAGATCGATATTAGTAAAACATGATCGAGAACTGCCTGAACCCTGCACTTTAATCATCAAGTTATACCATCCAAGCATCTTGTTAATGGACACCTTTTAGTTTAATCTAGGAACTCAAAATATTTTCTCTTTTGTACAGCAGTAGCCAATCCATCCACATAGAAGCAGGGTTAGAATGCTTTCTTTTGCCTAAACTATCAAAATTGAGAACCACCAATAGAATGGATAAATATATTAGTCTCCTTGTCACCATGTATTTTCCAGCACCTTCTCTATAGACTCTCTCAAGAGTCTTCTTTGAAAATCGAGTGTTTCCTAGAGAAGATCCAACGTGTTATTAACAAAATACCCATAAGTGTCAATTCACTGTATTTGGGAGTTTATCAAGACTAGAAAGGTGAAAATTGCACCAAAATTAGACTCGTACACTAAAAAATAATGTAACCATATTGATATTACTTTCGTTTCTCAATTCATAGAAGATCTATCACAACAGTTCACTATGATGCTAGCGTAGTTGGTTCACAGCCATCATGAACGCATGCCAACACATCCCTGTAGTCCCTTGAAATGGTGAAGAAATCATAGACTTGGCCATCACTGCTCTTCTTGTATTCAAAGAGGAGTGATGAATGGTTAAAAGCAGTTAATTTCACAAATCCAAAATCAGAGTCCCTGAAGATGCTCCAATCTGGAGTGCCATTGCTGAATGCTGATAAATGACTGCCTCCACCACCAACAACGACATGGATGCTTCCATTGACAGTTCCCGAGTAGTGGTGCTTCTCCATATTCACGCATTGGTTCTGCACCATACAAAAGAAATAGATGCATGTGTCATGGATTTGGAAAATACTTCATGTAACAAGAGGAATAATGAGCTTCTCCCTCCCTCCCTCCCTCTCTCTCTCTCTCTCTCTCTCTCTATTTTTGTTATATGCTTATTTTTTTTTAAAAGATCATGCCATTGCCATTTCTGATTTTGTGCCAGGATGCCAGCAACTGCACTGCCTCCCTGTTCGGTTGCACTTTGAGTTCACCTTATGTTAGTCAATCGTAACTTTGCATAAAAAATTTCCAGTGAGGACTAAAACAACCTTGGCAGTTCAGAATTTTGCAAGGCAACTACATGGTTACCAGGCTTGGCGTATGTTGTTTTGCATTGCAATCCTAAGATATCCACAATGTGCTTGCATGGATCTTGGCTATCTGCATGCCTCTGGTTTTGAAAGGCAACCAGATCTTACTGATGAAGCCAGATTTAGATGTCATATTGTAATGAACTGTACAGAAATGGCTAATTATGCTGATCAGGAAATGGCATACATCAAATATGGAAACCACATGTTTTAGCATCATCCAACCAACACGTAAGATGTATGTATCTGGCTATCAAAAACAAGATTCTTAGTCCATTAATATATACCTGGTAAACTGGGCAAGTCCTCTCATACTGGTGAATATGACCAAAAAATGCAATGTCAACCTTGTACTTCTGCCAAAGCTTTTGAAGGCTCTCTCTTCCCATGGGCTCTGCAAATGCGCCACTTCTGGCATACCCACTCCCTGAAGAGTAGCCAAGAACACGGTGGGCAGCAAATATCAGCCATGGCTGTTTCTGCCTATCTGCAGATGCAAAGCAATGCTCAATGAACCTATACTGCTCTGAGCCCTCTCTCCAGTCATGTTCACTGTCTGCAATGCAGAAGCGGAACATACCATAATCTGTAAAATACCTGCAAAAGATTGGAATATGAGTATGCTGGAAAGGGAAAATAAGGAATTCGGTTCACAAACAATGTAAATGTGGGTAATCCACCCACTGAGTGGGCTTCAACCCTTTGATTATTTTCATATCATAACCGATTCAATGAATGCTTTTAGCCTGGTTTATGCCTTTTGATTGGATGAGGCCAGACCAATGCTGTTGAGTTTTGGATCAAGGCTGCACAATGCACATCCATGCAGGAGATGGACTCTGGCTATCAGAAAATGTTAGGCCATGTGAGCAATGATTTTGCGTCAGCATGATTCATGCCTTGTGAAGAATGAAATCACTTATAATGAAGATTTTGATCACTGACCAAAACTTGGCCCTGTTCTCTGCTGGAACATAGAACATGGTCTCAGCAAGCACACCACATTCCCCGCCAGAATCTGTAGTGTCATAGAAGGATCCTGTACCTGGCCAGTCTCGTTCATGATTTCCACTGCAAGAACACAAGGTAATGAAAATTTCAAGGCTTTTTCAACAGCAAGACATCCAAGATCATGGACTGTAGCTCAAGTTTATAGGGTTACACAGTGATAATTGTGACAACAAATGTGCTTGATTAAAAGTGTCTGGTAGCCAGTTCTGTGTTTTTGAAACAAATGAGAAATGTACCGCAGAGCCTGATACTGTTGTGGTACTATTGCCTAGGCTGTAGCTCAATGGCCAACCTCAGAAATCAAATTGATCAACGATCACAATGCCCAGTTAGAGGACTTTGGGAGGAAAGAAAATAATAGTTGTTAAAGTTGTCAGCCAATGTTCCAATAAGGCAAAATATTCCTCCCAAAAGACAATGCCCCAAGCAATGCTTAGGATTATCCAATCACTTGAAATCAAAAACCTGCATTCGATCCAATGTAATGACAACCAACTGATTATTTCAGATCATGTTTGCATACATCATATGTATGAAAGGAGAACCATTAGCAATAGGTAAAAGGGAGCAAAATCCATGAAATAGGAAATATTTGATCTTGCTTTTGGATTTATAACTATGCTGTTACTTTTGCAAACCATATATTCTTCCATGAATTTGAGTTGTCACCTTTTATGGCTGGCTTTTCTCCAATTACCATACTTTCTGGGAACTAAAGCACGAGAAGTAGGTAAAAATCTCTATCATCTCTCAGTTACACAATAAGAAATGGATCAGCCAATCAATGTGAGTGGAATTATCCTATTCATATCTTTCATTGTTAATATTTATTCTTCCATGTTATAGGCTTGTAACTTTGCAATCCTAAGCAGATGTAATGTTTGCACCTAATGCTCCAACATTGGGAATATCTGCAAACATGAAAAGTGAACAAGTAGGCCAAAAAATTGAAGATAATCATATGCAAAATCTGTATGCTCCCGAAATCGAACTTTATGTGAATAGATGGGTGGTCTACAAGAAAAAAGTAAAAAATAAAAAAATACTGATTTCCATATTCAGGGTGCTTGACTGGCCTAACCAATGAATATTTTACACTGCATGGGACACTTCATGCACAGCCTAAACATCACTTGCAGCATGATGCTGGGACACCCATTATGGACACGGTAAGGAAGTGTTTAAAATGGTAAGCAAACCTGGCAATCATATATGGAACCGTTGATGCAATGGGCTCCACCTGTGATGTGAACTGATCCCATTGAGAAATATATCCATTGGCATATGTTATGTCTCCAATATGGAAGACGATATCTATGTTATCCAAGTCCTTGATAATCTGGTCTGTTGTATTAAGGGAGCCTGGCTGATAACTGTTGAACTCATTTGAACCATCACGCTCCGCCTGCATCATAAAATGGAGATTAAATATTATCATCATCCACCATACTGCCATAAGAAACTATGTATTCCTTTACTGCTTTTCCACTGCATATTTGCATTTTCATTTCTAAGCTCAAGGATGTCATATGGTACTGATGGAAAATTATTGCCACACTGTTTCAATAGAATGCCCCAGTAATTAGTTATGGTTGACACATTAGATGGTCACAAAGATAAACAACTGTTCCATTAACGAATGATGGTTCTGGTTCATAGGATGATTAAATCTATAGTGGCGTAATTTTCATAGGTGCCCCTGAGTTTTGACCTAAGTACACCAATCAGCACGTAACTTTTCTCTTTGCAAGCATACCCCTGAGGTTTGTTCCATTTGTCATGAATACCCTGAGTCTCTAACATTAGAGTTCATCAAATCTGATCATTAAGTTAGTAGACAGTGCTAAATCTGTGTGAATTGATGAAAATATCACCCAAAACTCATAACCTCAAAATCCAAAAAAGATTACTTTTTCATTTTTGTAAAAAAAATACAAATATTTTTCTATTTTATTATAAATATTTTCAATTTATATTTCATTTAAAACTATTTCTTTAAAATTTATATTATTTTTATTTTATTAAAAATTATGTATTTTTGGGGTATTTTCATCAATTTATACCAAAATTTAATGTTGTTTACTGATTTAATGGTCAATTCTTGATGGACTCTAATGTCAAAGTTATTCATGAAAGATGAAATAAACCTTATGGTTATACTTGTAAAGAGCAAAGTTATGCAGCGATATGTGCAATTTGGTCAAAACTTAGGGCATCTATGAAAATTACCCCCATAGTATTGATGAAAGTCTTGAGTCAAGAATCTTATATTGATGCAGAGGAATTGTCAAATGTTGCAGCTAATTTTACAGATTTAAAGTGTAGCTAAATGGTACAAGGGTTGGCCTTTCTACCCAAAACCCTCTCACACTTTGCCATGTTCATTTCGGATTTGAACTTCAATAATATGGGTTTTGGTCCATGTAGCTAACCCCATGAAGATGGGAAACAACTTTTGATGATGATGATGATGACAATGAATGACATGAGTTTTGGAAGTTGAAAAATAGGTCCATGATTAATTAATATGAGCTGCCAATTTGAGGCCCAAATCCTAAAAACCTCACCTGTGCCAAATCCAAACCCTTCAAGTATGCAAATAGATAGTTAAGAAGTAAGATACAGGTTAAGTCCAACAAAAAGCTCAAAAACTTGATGGTTAAGATGGTAGGCCCTGCCTAATTATTGGTTCATAGAGGATGCACAGTCGGGAAAACACCGAAAAATCCTGCATGATGTATATATTTCCCAATGAATATTGTACAATTGTCACCCAATTATCAGTGGAAATTATTTGCATTCAAGCTGTTGATTAGATTCCATTTTAAATAATCACTTCCTTTAATGGGATTGAGAAGAAACGTGATTTTTTGTCAAAGATCAAAACCAAGCAACTAAAGATATGTCAGACAGAAGAATGAACCAATTTGGGGTTCCAATGATCAAAGATACTGTGCTAGATTCCAACATTCCTGAAAGTATCTACTAACAACAAATTTTAAAATTTGTTGAGATTCCCTTCGACCATCTTTAAATGGTAGATCTATATTCATGAACTTGCAATGCTTAATGTGCAAATATTGACTTCCTTTCACCAGAACAGCAACTGATGTTTTTATAGTTTTTAGGATTGCAATGGAAAAAGTGAAAAACAACCCACCATAGCCAGGGTATACCTAATGCACTAGGCTCCCCCCAATGTGGGTTTGTCTGAGAAGGGCGAGATGAAGGCAGCTTAACTTCACACTAGGTGAAATCCCCTCAATGGAAAAATAATTTAAACAGTAAAACTCACCTTTCCCATATCACCAAATATGACAACTTGCTGTAATGAATCCTGCCCAGGATAGGGAGATGCCCTAAAGGAATATACTTTGCTCCAAATATACAACCCATTAAATAAACGATGACCCAGCTTGTAAGTGTACCTGAATCACCAGAACAGTCACCACAACCACAAAAGACAAACTCTTATTATATTATTATACAATATTTAATCCTGGAATTTCAACAGAAAACTTTTCACTTAGAAGCCAACAGATTTTCAGTTTAGCGATCCTAAAAAATAAACTGCCGAAAGTTTTACTCAGTGACAGTATGCCTTTTAATTCTGTGACCAGAGAGTCACAAGAAGTGCACTTATACATAATTCAACTGGAAAAAGTCAAACATTCATTGACCTTCTAATTGATAAGAATGCATAGCATTTCCATCCACTTTCTTCATCTAAAGGACCATGTCTGGACCACTAAAATATTTGCCAATGTACATACTTTAAAACTGACTTGGTGTCCAAATCCTAAAATTTTCAACCTTGTAGAAGGTGAGGAATTCTTAAGTAATTTCTGTTGACAGCATTTTGTATGAATATTCTTGAGTATGAATATTCTTGCAGAAACAGATGCAGAAACAAAATAATCAATGAACTGGTCAGACACCGGTTGGGATAACATTTAGATGATGATTGTGATTAAGAATATCCAACGGTAACATGGTCAACAACTGTGACCATGGGCCAACTTGTCAACTTGTTTCAGCATCTTACATTGATCACCATTCATCTTGTTAGGAAAAATGAATCCTGTAGATTCTTACACTGCATTTGGCCACAAATCTTTTAAGAAACTTGTATGAATGAAACCAGGATGTCGCCAACCAAATGTTCTTGCTGGGGCACCTGAAAAGATGCGACAAAGAAACCTTGTTAATGCCACTAAATCATGCCCATTGGGAAAACATTCTATGATTAAAAAGAGAAGCAAAGGATCAAATGAGAGCATGTGAAGTTGATGCTTTATTCATGTTCTCTAATAAATGGCTGTCAAGGCAGATGAATGAAGATGCTTGCATTCATGAGATGAACATGCATACAAACAAAGGCATGCTTGTCTGGACTCTAAAGCACCAAAACGTGGGGTACAAAAAGATGTTAATAATTATTGATGAAATTGAGGCATCGCATTTGAACTTCAGATGCAAGCCTATCTTACACCCCAGCATGTCATTTGTTTTGTATAGGAGTTATAAGATGGGTCAGAAAACAAATGCAATCTGGAACAATAGGTTGATCCACCCATTAAAATAATTTCTTTACACAAATTAGTCATACCACACATGCTGTTGCGGCTAAAAGTTAATGTTCCAGCTGGCGAATGCATTTGAGGTTCTCCCTTCATGCCCCATTCAACAAAGGGAACTGCTTCATCTATATTGTATCCACTTGTCCAAGTGACAGTCATCTGGGGGAAAACAATTGATGGACACCTTTAGAATCTTTAAAAATACAATGAAAATTTTTAAATATCATGTGGAATAAAAAGGATAAAAAAAAGTGTCAAGGAACTGTAACAGGGAAGATTCAGACCATCCATGAATGGTAGCCATGGTGGTGTGAATGTTGAGGTTATTCAGGCCATTCATCTAGTGGTTGCTCCCTTATGCACAAAGCAGCCCAATAAAGGCGAGCTAAGCCTTTATGGGATGAATAGTGATAAGCAAATATGGCAGATGAGCTACATTCAAGCATCTGTGCAACGTGCAAGGTCACAATCACATTCAAATGGCAATGTTATGATCAGTATTTTAGCTAGCAATGCTACGCAGCTTGCAATTTATAATATATAGGATAGCTGCTTCAACATCCAGCTTAGCATCTACTACATTCTATGCAGATAATGCCAGAAGCCATTTTTCACATCAAAATGTATTCATGCCTCAGCGATTTGTTGCATGTTTATGCACTTCACCAAGAACTACTGATGTTTTCAATGGTCCTAATGAAATAAAACACATAATAGATTGATCAACTCCTGTGCTCTTTACTGTATTTTTATATTGTATTTAGTCACACCAATTATCATGAACTATATGCCATTATTGGTAAGTCTACTTTGTTACCAATGATACTGCAATTTCATGATTTTTGGTGCAACTAAATGCAATGTTAAGGAAAAATCTCAAGCAGTATGTAGCTTACCCTATTCTGTATGCAATTTGTGTGTCATGATTCAACAGGAAAATGGTAATGCCACATTCTATTTGCTATTTAGAACATTGGGCACATGTGGGCTGTCCCACTTAGGTCTTACAGAGAGAGTTTCATTGGAATGATGCAATAAATGTGCGCTGGATCATTAACTAGGGCTGATGACTTAATAATTAGCCTTTTCAACACCAAGACGGAAATAAACATACCTCATTCCAAGACTTTCCTTGAGAAAGCCGTGGATAAACTGGGGCCTTCGGATTTGCAAAAGAGATCTTATTTGAAACTGCCACTAGCTTTGGCTGCAAAAATATAGTTCAAGTTAGCTGTTCCATTAACATTTCTTATTGACGTTGTTAAGAATGTGAGAAACTACTAAATGAGTATTTGCACATGCACCCTTTCTGTTTTATTATTTGAAATGATTGCAGTGTTTGTGAAAAAAGTAAGGTTCGCAAATGAACACTGGTTAGATCATACACCAATTGACCAACACAGAGAATCAAGGATATAGACATAAGTGAAAAGAACTTCAGGCTTCTAACTTGGAAATCTAAAAATGAAATTAAAAAAAAAGAAAAAATATTAAATTTCTTTAAAATAAGAAAGTGAAAGTGAAAGTGAAATGAGTAAGATGGGTGTCAATTAAATGATATTATGACATATCTGCAAAGCACAAGTAGATTGTCAAGTGGGCTGGTTGTATTGCTAGGGTCCACATATTATGCAGAAAAGAAATGTAACTTACATTTGACAGTCCACCTGAAAATAGTGCAAAAGAAAAGTCTGCCCGCTGATTGATCAGCTGAAGCTTCAAAAGGCCTCTTCCTGTTTTTGTGTAGCTTTTATTGGAGTAATTTGCATATTGATACTGAAATACGAAAGACAATTAAATGTTAGAGCCATGTATAGTCCCAGGATGATATTTTTCACAAAATTCCCAAGGGTTGTAAGTGGAGCAAAGTTATACATACCTTTATTGGTGCAGAACATATAAATGGAGCCTTGGACATGTCATCACCAAGTGCTGGAATACATATAGATGCACTGTAGAATAAGAATGAAGTGAACATTTAAATTCCAAAAATGATGAGTATGGTGTTACAATTGAGATAACTTGTGCTATAATCTTCAACAGAATAATGACTGAGACAAATCTTTTATACAGATGCATTTAGATGCACAAGTAAATTGAATGAGAGAAATTACAATTTTTTGGGAAGGAGAATACATTGATGATGACGTTTTCTAACTGCATAATGATTACTGTTGCATTGCATTTGTTTTAGTTCCCAACTTGGAAGAAAAGGAAAGACATGATTTCTAACCTGGTTCTCAATGTCAAAGACATTGCATTTTGATTATTTCCCCTGGAGAAAGTCGTGATTGAAATTCAATCTCATATTTGTCTCCATGCATGATGCAAACATAAAGGTTCCATCCACGTGGTTAATCATTTTTCATAGTTATGCTTCCCAAGTCTACGTGTTAAGCTCTGTAATAAGAACTCCAGTACTCTTCAGTTTTCCTTCAATATTAATCTGTCAATATCTTGATGTAGCAATGTGAACCCAGGACCATCTACAGAGAATTTTGTTCTTTTATGTTTTTCCATTTTTATAAGACCTACTATGGCTGGAATAGAGACACAGAGAAGACTGCATTTTTATTCATTCAAGAGAATAAACATCTGTCCTTTGCTTGCTATGGATCTTCACTAGGCTTGTTAAGGGCACTATGGAAATGAAACTAAAATGATTTTTTTTCACCTAGATGTGAAATTATATTTTTAGTATGTTGCATGAACAAACTAGAAAATGTTACAGTTTGCAGTCATGGAAAGAGCATTTTTGAATTTAGTCTCTCAATCCTATGGCTGTTGGGCAGCAGTTGCTTTGTTTCTGCTTCTCACTATGATGGAAGCCATATGTCATGAATGCACAATATAAATATACTAGCATGGCCCTTTTTGGTAGTTTTTCAAAAATCAGGTTTCTCTAACTCACTGCACATACCATTCAATACAAGCATCAAAGTTATATAATTACTTGAAATTGCCGGGTGAAAATACTCCAACCCAATCATCTTGTGATGGTTTGGGAGATTTAAATGCCACAGTTACCCATTGAATATCTTCCCCCTGCAAACAAACAAGGTAGATAGGAGATCAGATAAGCTGTAGTATCTGAAAATATGGGTAATGAATATAGATGAGATTGTTTACAAACTAGAGAAGGTCCCTAGAACACCCATATTACCAATTTAACAACTTTTCACACCTACAGTGGTTTGCATGTTGGTTGACATGGAAATTTACCAGCACTGTATTTCAGGAACGTTAACACATATACAAAGTTCTAAGATTGGGTCTCAACGTGTGATTCGGAGACTCAATTGTTCAATTACAGCTGAAGAGACTATGGTTTATCTTGCAACACAGAGAGAGAGAGAGAGAGAGAGAGAGAGAGAGAGAGAGAGAGCTGTCCCGTGATGGTTAATCACTGATTGTCAAGAGGCTGAAAGTTTGATAACCATGAATCATCCATGCTTAAAATTTGGGTCCTTGAAAACTTATCAAATCCATCCAGAAATATGGCAAGGGTTGGTCAATGGCGAAACCTAATGAAACGAGACTAGTCTTGGAAAGTGTTGTTAGCCGTCCATTCCTGAGTTAAAACCAAGGAATTCACAACTTGGGTTTATTAAACCAAAAGCTTTTGAGTAGCTTGTCACATAATCTAATCAAGATGAGTCAACTTGATAAAATTTGCAAGTCTTAGATGCTCTTTCAGTAATGTAACTTGAGAATCCAGGCATACATGCATCATTCTTAAGGCATCAAAACCCAAAAAGGCGCATTGATTCAATTGGATAATACCATTAATTTGATGGATCATCTGCTGAATTTGGAAATCAACAATTCGATCTTTTCTGTCATCCTTCAGGATAATATCTAACCAGTTCCTACGCATAATTTGCAAGAATAACACAGTAGTTATTCTGAACAATATCGCTATTCTTGTGTCATGCATGATGAAGCATTGATAAGACGGCAGTAATGGCGGCAGGTGTAGTATGGTACCAAGAGGCCGAGGACCATAGGAGATGCCTTGATTCGTGCAGACTGGTGAAGTCCAAGCGTCGCTCTGTGGATGGCAATCTTCGACAATGGCTGCTCTCCTCCCGCTGCTGCTGGTGGTGCTACCATAGCCAGTAATAACAGAACTACCGGAAACCATACCTTCCTCTTGATCCTCATCTCTTCAACTCACTTCAACCCAAGAAACTCCCCGGTTCCAAAGGATTTGATTTAAACACTCTCTCTCTCTCTCTCTCTCTCTCTCTCTCTGGATATGTTCATGCATGCATGCGTGTATCCAGAGGAGGAATATGCGAAAGGTAGATGTGGATGTACTGACTTTTAGGAGTTGAATATGCTACCAGCACAACTCTTTTTTATTGAACTTATGTGGGGCCTCAACTCCTACAGCCACGAGAAAAGTCCGCTCAAATAAATTAATAATGACATCCCAATTTGGTCATCATTCTGTCCCCTTTTCACATGGCCTATTTGGGAATTGGAAGATGCTTGGGAAAAAAGAAAGAAAAAATTATCATAACTCACCTCAGCATCTATTTTCAAGCTAAGAAATATTCCTCTCCCTTTGCACTTTTTCGGAGGTATGGAATGGATTTCCTCCCTGTAGGATTAAAAATTGAAAATTAATTTTATTAAAAAAGAATTAAGAAAGTTTTAATTTTTTCCATTATTATTTTAAATTTTAATCATTATATCTTCTATCCACTTTAACCTTATTATTGAAGTCATTGACATTCGTTTTTCTTTCAATCCTTTTCATCCAACTAAAGGGTTTGTGATTGACAGTCAACAGTATCTATATACCTTAGTTTTGTCCTTTCATTTTGGCCCACCCTGATGCTATCGTTGAGCCTAAGTATTATATGTTATGTTTAAAACAATTATTTATGAAAATCTTAAAAGACCAGTTACTTAAATACTTTTATCTAGTTCATATCTTGGTTTGCAAAATGGGTTAGAAAACTTTCAACGAAGTTATATGTATTTTTAAGAATTTAGATTATCACAGTTATCTGTAAGTTTTTGCATCAAGATGCCTTTTTTATTTAATTTAAAATTGATAAAGAGACGTGGAAAAGAAGAAAAATAGCAGGGAAATTGATGGGATAAGATAGAAGTAATAATTAGAAATAAAATACGTAAAGATAGAATAGAACTGTTAGGGAATCATATCACACTGAATAAGGAAAACAAGGTAGATTTGCCCCTTGATGAGAAACTTATCGCTAGTGCGGTCCTTCTTTCTGTGATTCCGCACGTTTCCCAGTGGAATTCAAAGACATATCTATACAAAATTGCCATCCAGTACCAAAGCTAATGCATCAAGAATCCTTTTCTGCCAGGGATTCCCCGCTACTGATCCAGGTCCGAAGGGGTACGTGGAAATGGGATTACCCAGGAGATGTTTACCAACCAATCCTGACGTTCGCATCATCGCATCAAGCTGACTTTTGGGACTAGTCCACAAATTCCAATGATCCCTGCATCACGACTTCAACCTCATAATTAAAAGAAAAAAAGAAAAAAAAACTCAGTTTTTATCCTGTCACTTCTTATTGCATGTTTTGACTTTTGATCTTTCGATTATAAAAAAAAATTCAAGTCAAACTAGTGCATTTTCTTCAAGATCTCATCTTTTATATTTTATAAGACATTTGGCGCATATAGTCAAACAGGAAACAAGTCAACACACGTAAATAAATAGTGTTATTGTCGAATTAGCATTGTGCAGATTTTGACAGCAATGTGTATCATTTTTAAAAATCAACAGTGCAAATTGATAATTAAGCAGTCGATTGGCTGTGGCCGGCTGCTCTGTTCACGCTTACAATTGCAAATGCAGGTGATGAAAGTATGCTACATTTCAATCCACTCCAATTGGCAGGTCATCAGATAAACAGGTGCCTGCCTATTTTAGGTGGGGAAGGCAATGGGAAAAGGCCGGCTAGGGATGGCAAGGAATGACAGCCGCCACTTTGGACTTACGGACAAAGTATTTCTGAAACCAAGACCAATCCACATCCTCAATAAATCAATCTGCTGCTGACTTTTAAGAGTCAACTATCGCCCACAATTGCAATGCTAAATTGCTAATAAAAATAAATAAATAAATAAATATAT
>JAYJMB010000599.1:0-24969 GCA_036873735.1 Pouteria campechiana | reverse complement strand
TCACTCACATGCTTTCCTAAATTATTTATCATTTATCACAAGATGGAAACATTGTCATAAAATTCTTGAGGTAAATTCATTTGACACTCACCATGATTGAATTAAGCTTTGCACTAATTATTTTACTTAATAAGAAGAAAATTAGAGATAGAAGGAAGAGAACTTTTATTCAATATTCACTAATAACTAAACTAAACTAAAATGTTTGGATTTTAGTCCAAGTTCCTTTATTTAATGAAAATTAATATTATATATAAATTAATATATATATATCAAAAATTCTTAATTTTACTATATATAAATAAAAATTTTAAAAATAATAAAATAATATTTTATCTCATCCAGTAGGTTGATCTATATTTTGATCGCTTGATGCCTAAATTGAATCCAAAAGATCTTCAATTTCAAATCTTTAAAGTAGTTTGTTTTCTAGGGTAAGTAATTTTTATTATTCTTTAGATATTTTAGTGAAGTTGACTAGACATCTGTCATAACCCATGGTAAATGAGCTTTCTTGTGGACAAGAAAAATTTATTTTACCATATTTATGGCTTAGCAGCTTTCGGTGTGATGTCAATGCATGTTAATGGGTGGTAGATGGGACGATAGCACTGCCTTATTCTTGTTAAGGACTGAGGCAGTGTGCATAAGAAAAATGGAGAAAGAGAAAAAGAGAATAGCAAAGATAAGCAAAGAGAAAAGGAAGAAGGAGGAGGAGATTTTTATAACACCTAATGGTGTTAAATTGTAGATTATTGTTGAAAATGAGTGGTAAAAAGTTTTATATATGATAAAATATGGTGAAAAAGCTGAAAATGTGAATGATATCATTTATGTCCAAATTTTGATATAAAATTTGGATGATTTAGACAAAGTGTTTAACATAAAAATCATAAATCTTAAAATTATCTTTGTAACGAATGAAAAATTATATTATTTGAATATAAAATGAAGAAGTTATGGTTAATGCACTGAAACTGCTGCAAATGCCAAAAATTTTAGAAAATAACATGATGGGATACTTTAATTAAAATTTTGACATATTTGTGTGATGATTTGGAAAAAATTTTAACGTAAAAGTTGTATCCCTTGAAATTATTTATCCAATGGAACAAAATTACTTAATTTAGAGTTTATATGAAAAAGCTATGTCTAATGCATTAAAATTGCTCCTAGCAAGCGGTGGGGCAAGTGGCCACAGGAAGTGACTGTGGTTTCTATCTATTGGTAAGAGGCTAGGGTGCAGGCGCTTGGGGTGGCAGGAGGCTGCCGAGTGGCAGTGACTCGACTTTATAAAGTCGAGTCCATTCCATTTTTATTCCCCCTTCTGTTTTCTTTCTTCCCATGTCCTATCTTTTTGCTCGATGCCTTATATACCCTAAAACTTCATGATTTTAGCTAGAGATTCACCTTGTCTAGGTGGATGGTCACTTGAACTTCCATTTGAAACAAACTTTTGGTGATTTGAACTATGGAAAGAGAAGGAAATTCGATTTTCTTCTAATGGAGGGAGCTTTTTCAGGTTTTTCGCTTGTAGTCATGCTCATGAGTGTCAGTCATGCTTGGATTCTATGGTAAGAGGCCTTTTCCCATACAAATTTGGGTTTCTACATTAGCTAAGGTTTTGTAGATTTTGTGAAAAATGAAAATCAACAGAGATTTCATGAATTCTAGATACTAAGCATGGGGAAAATGATTTAATTGCTTGATTGCTTTGATTTGGGCATTAGAATTCATAGTTTTGGCTTGTTAGGGTTTGTAAATAATGTAAAATCGGGGAATTTTCTGATTTAGGTGTGAATATTATGGGAAAAAATGTTTAATGCATTGATTATAACATGTAGGGACTTGTTTAAGATTATTTGAATTTATGAAACATGTTTTAAGTCATGACCTAAATTGAGTTGGAAGTGGATTTTTTTGTGTATAGGCTACATGTGTCATGAATCAATTGAACTAAAGGCATAATTAAAGCCTAAATGAATTATCTTTGAGGTTAATTGAGTATTAACCATGAGTATATAAGATATATGATGACTATGCCTAAGATTGGATATAAAAGAAATATTAATGAGATGTGATGTATGATATACATAATTATAAATGGCATTGTGGCCTTGTACAAGATGATCTAAAAAGGATGAAAAGAGAGAGCTAGAGAAAAGTGATTTGGGAGTTAAAGGACTAAAGTAAATAGGCTACCTTCTCTGTTTGTTAAATGCATGAATGAGGATATGGAAAATATCTCATGGTTGATTTCAGGCATATATATTTTGGATAGGGGATAGTAATTATCCCGTTTTTAGTTAAGGACTAATGTTTATAGATTTATGATAAATGTATGAATGTTAGGGATTTGAAATATCTCGTAGTTAAATTCATCTATGATATAGACATGTAAGTATTTAAAATAGGAAATATCTCATTTTATTGCATTATTCTTGTATATGGATGTTTCAATGAAAGAGATAAAATTTATTCCGATACTATACATAAATTAATAAGTATGAAAGTAAAGCATGTGAATGCTTGGTTGGATGAGAATAGTGTGTATTCCCTGAGTATATCTAAAGTGATGATTGTATTAATGAGTGGAGATAGAGTTTATCCCATGAGTCTTGCTATATTTATATGTGATACCCTACATTAAATGCAAGTGGTTGGCAGCCGCATTCAATGCGGTCGTTGGCGGATGGTTTCCGCTTATAAGAAAGGGAGAGGGGCAGCGAGAGAGAAGGGAGGGAGAGAGAGAGAGGGAGAGAGAGAGAGAGAGAGAGAGAGTGCAGGGAGAGAAGAGAGAAAGTGAGAGGGAGAGAGAAGCAAGGAGAGAGGAGAGGCAATAGAGGAGAAGAAGAAACCGAGGTAAATAGGCTATGTCAAATTTTTCTGTCAATCCAATCCATTAAACAATTTTATTTCATATATATTATGCTATCATGAGAATTTGGGAATATTTAAATATAGAATCATGGTTCAATTGATGAAGTTTTTGATCCGTTAAAAAAAAATACTATCAGATCTCTATATAGTTGAAAGATTTAAATATCATCTGCACATCTTAAAATGATCCTCTTAAGATGTAGAATGAATCCTATGGTTCAGATTCAGAGAATATGGTGTATATATACTTTTATGGATGAAAAATAAAAATAAAATTCGTATACTGTGAATAGTGTACATAATAGTAATTTATTATTTATGTGAATAGTGAATAGTAAATAGTAGATAGTGAATAATGAAAAATAAATTGTGAATATTAAATAGTAAATAATGAACAGTAAATAGTATATATGAATAGTATCAATGAATGATGAATAGTGAATATTTTTACTTATGGAGATTTGATTGTAGAAAGAGTTTGGTTGTGGGTTGGATTGGGTGTTAAGGATCGTTTTTTATTTTTTAAATTGTCATCTTTGTAATCTTATTACTTAGTGAAATTTTCTTCTCTTTCACCCATGGTTTTTCTCTTCTTATTAAAGGGTTTTCCATATAAAATTCTGGGCCTACATCTTTATCTTTTTTTTAATTACTTTGTTTTGTCTCATGTATTTATTTATATTATGCTTGCATTTTAACTCACATACAAAGCTTGAGAACTTCTTTTGAGTTCCATTGTGCTCTTCTTGACAATTGATCATTGAGCTAACTATCTATAATTATATTCTGTAATTTAAAATTATATATGAAATCTTTCATTAATTACAATTTCAAAATTGTTTTGAAATGATAAAATGTTGCACTTTTGAAAATATAAATTAATTTCAAATTTACACCAATTCTCTTATATACAACAAAATAACTAAGCAAATAAATGTAAAGCAGATTCTCCCAAGTTTGCACATGGAATCAAGCATTCTAGTCTGCCAACATTAAAGATCTAGCATCCACCATTAGAAAATTTAGATGAAACTTCCCATCCAACTTGCATTACTTAGGCTTGAAGAAGGCATTCATAGTAAATCTAGAGATTGTAAAAATACATTTTAAAATAAGGAAATTTATGTATTTAGGGTATGTTTTAAAATATATTAAAATATTTAAATTTTTTAATACACCTCATTATAATATTTTTAAAGAAAAAGATTTTCTTTGTAACACATATGATGAAACCAATTAACTATTATGGTGCCCCGGTTTTGGGAAAGCTACCTCAGCACACACTTCACATGTAATGCCCTATTTAAAGGTACACCGCCATCATCCCCTGTGCATACATATCTAGCATTAGGATCAAAGGTTGAAACTAATAAGACCAAGTCAGAATAGAAAAAATACGTACTTGTCAATTATGTAAAATTTAGCTTTTGCTGTTCTCCATTGAACTTTCTACATCTTCTGCCAATATATATTAACATGCCTTTTCTCTAAAAATATTTTAAAAATAAAGTCATGAGCTTAAAGCTCAGTAAGTAAACCATCTTTTTTAAAATATAATTACGATACTTATCTCTAAAACTCAATCATCATAATTTCCAATTCATTTCTCAAGGTTTGAAAACAATACTCATCTATGCCCCTTGTTATTATGCCACAATATGATTGCACCTTTATATGTATGCATGCCATGCATAATTCATTCAATGCTTATTTTACTCAATGTTGGGTACCTTTTCAATGAGCATTATTGTCAACTACTTTAGCTTCAATAAGCTTTCTCAACAAGCCTCATTATCCCAAGCTTAGTGATCACTTTACCACTGACTTAGTTTGACTACCTGGCTTTCTCAACAAGCCTCACACACAAGCATTCATAATGCTACTCGTTTGTGCATTATGCTCAATGCATCTTTCTTATTGGTATGCTCATAACGTTTCATGCTTCTATGATTTTATTTTCACAAAATGTAAAATATATCCAATTTCATCAAATCTACTTATAATAAAGCATTTAAAGCAATAATTTTCATATAATTGGATTTAACCATCAAAGCCTCTAATCTCACAAGAGTATTAAACATAATTTTAAGAAATATTTATAATATGGAATCAACTTATATCATGAATAATTTCTAAACAAGTATTTCACAATGAACTATTTTGCAAATCACTTTGCAAAAATATTTTTGGCTTTAGTTTACTCACCTTGGGGTTCCATTCAAGGCTTGGCCATGCTCTTCATCTACTTCCAAAAGTTGGTTAGGTTTTCTCTTTTACTTTTCTATTTCTTTCTTCCCATTCCTACTATCAATTTCTCTATAATTTACTAGAAGTCTGGAAATGAGAAACCCAATTTAGTTTCTTTTCTTTCTAGCTTACTTGGATGAGCAACCAGTTAAGGTGGGAATCCCTGGCCGAACCTCCCACCTTCCCTCCTCCTCCCTCTCTTCTCTGCTCGTCATCGGACCTCCTAGACTCTCTATCTCCCCTGATCTTCGCTAGCTGTTGAACCCTCTGGAGCAAAGGGAGAAAGGGCTAGTCCCTTATCCTATATAAAAATTTTATATTTATATTTTAGTTCATGATGCAAGGTACATATTCACCATAATTTAATAAATAATATGAACCTTGTTCACATTATAACCCATTCATATAATAAATTTATTTATCATTGACATGCCCCTCAAGTTTCATGACCATTTGAGTTTCCATTACCATGATCTAAGTCTTTGAAGTTACCACCAACTTTATAACTTTCCGTCATTATTTTACCGCAATCTGTTATCCCATTTTTAAATTCACCCATTCATAATTTAATTCCATATAAAATAAAGGTCCCTACAAATTTTTATCTTAATTGGAATTCAATTGATACTAATTTGAGCATTTGAATATCAATAGAAACATTTTATAATCCATGCACCCTAATTCACACCTTATTTTTCACTTTTAGAATTAAACTCATATTTAGAGACCACAAATGAATAATCCTATCCACCCATTGGATTCTTAGGAAAACTTTAAGGAAGTGCTGTTCCTTTTTTATTTTGGACTTTTCATGCATTGATTTCCATTAAAATACATTTTGGACCATTAAAACTATTACTTTTTACTATTTCTATTATATCTATAAATATACGCATTATTTTCTAAATTCAACCATCTAGATTGAAGTTCATTATATCTTCTATCTGCCCATAAAATTTTAGCTCAATCCGACCACAGCATTAGGAGATCCGGGCCCTTAAAGATGGACGCATTAGAATGCGCCACCGCACCTGCCATGCATGCACCACATGTTCCTATCAAATTGATAACAATAAAATTAAGTGAATGATGCAAAGAGTCAGTTTGGCCACGTGTGGCAAGGGGTGTTAAAGTGCTTTTGGAGGCATAAATGTGCTTTTGCAGAGGGTTAGTTTAGTCATGTATTCCTTCTCCGCACTTTTTTTTCATTGTAAAAGCTCATTTTTCATGTTTAAGCAGAAGCTGCAAATTAGTGCTTCTTTTGAATGTGCTTCTGCAATAGCACTTTTGCAAAAGTGCTTAAGGGCCAGTTTGGCCTAGTGGTGAAATTTCAGCTATTGAGAAAAACACTTTTAGAAGTAGAGCTTTTACAAAAAGTGTTGTTAGTTGACTCTATCATTTAAAAAGTACTTTCAATCTTATAAATGTGTTTGGTTATAATGTATTAAAAGTGCTTTTGGATGTATAAATTACCAAAATAGACATATAAGAATACTTTTAATAAAATTAATTTTAATGCACACTATTTATTTTTTAATAAAATTTTTAACTTATATAATGTTAAATCCATCCTATAACCCATTATAGTTGCCATTTAGGGGCCACATCACCTATTTTCTTTGTTTACTAAGAACTCTACTCATATTTTCAATTGCACCACAATAATCCAACCAAAGCATGGAACGAAAGCCAGAAATCGTGTTTAGAAAATACCCAAGACTTTATATTTTATTTTTTAGGTTTATAAATCTTAGTTATTTTGTACCATTCATTTGAACTCATTAAAATAATTTTGTGAAATTTAGTTCATCCATTGCGCTTAATATTTTCTTTTTAACAATAGCACCGAAAATTATTTCAGTCACGAATCTGTAAATACCATTAGGGTGAAAATTTTAATAAGTTTATAATAACCACAATATTAGAGAGTGTGTATATATATATATAACCTTAGGTTAAATTCAAAATCAACAAAATCCCACGTTCAGGCCACACCAATGAAAATTTAGAACGAGTAATATCTTTGCCTTAAATTTATTTTATAACCAAATATGACTTACATCGTATTACATATATTAACGGAATTTTTAAATATAAATTTTCTATTGGATAAATAAATAATAAATTTTTGTATGCTAATAAGAAGGAAAATGTTATAATTTTCATAATAAATTAATGTCTGACTTATAAAATTCTTATTTAATGTGGCCTATATGAAAGTGAGTTTTTGCAATTAAAAATAAAATTATATTAAAAATATTTTTTGGGGCAAGATATACCCAAAATAATATACGTGACCTGAGCTACAGATGTACTCTGCTTCTAAAGCTCTCTCTTACATGTAACCCATTGAGGGCACTGGCCAATAGCCATTTGCCACACGTTCCTCCAAATTTCAGTAACATAAGCATCCATTTTTGTGGATCTTTTACAAACATGTGGCTATTGTTATTTGGCTAGCAAACCGCAGAAGCTTCATTTTGGAGCTTCTGCCAAACTGCACTTTTTAGGCTTTGGCAGTAGGGTGAAGTGCTTTTAAAATACCTGTCAAACATTCACAACAAAATATGAAAACACGCTTGAGGGCTTGAAAGCGCTTTCACGTTGTGTAAATGTAGGGCCAAACAGGCCCTAAATCTCACAGCGTGACCAAACGAAGCCTAAATCACATAGCTATTGGCGTTTGGCGACACAATTGACCGATCACACCATAACCCCACAATTTATGAGTTGGTCAGGGTAATTAACTATTTGAGTAATTCAAAAGTAATAAGTAATAGAATGCAAAGATTGATAGCAATATAGATTATTCAATGTGGGGACGAGAAAACAATAAAGAAGGCCAAGCAAATGGGAATGATAAGAAAGGTACCCAAACAGAAGGAAACGAATGACATCAAAGCATGCAAGGGCTACTGCAATA
This sequence comes from Pouteria campechiana, assembly GCA_036873735.1. Lineage (NCBI taxonomy): Eukaryota > Viridiplantae > Streptophyta > Magnoliopsida > Ericales > Sapotaceae > Pouteria > Pouteria campechiana. The sequence continues at coordinate 16,919 of JAYJMB010000599.1, read as the reverse complement.
ATGCATGAGTGTAAGATTGGGATTCACCAAAGCAGTAAAAAAGGAAGAACAATTCCAAAATGCATTCCAAAGTACTATAAATCAAACTAGAAAATAAGATTGTGGTGCCCACATAGGCCTTAGTGTTAGTAAACTAGCGCCCACAATTAGTTTTTCACTGTCTTTTTTTGCACATTTTTATATAATTTAAAATTGTAGTTACTTAATAATCTTACCTTTTCTTATTATAATATACACTTTCAACTGTCATTTTTCATTTTTTATATAAAAATTCTACCATTTTTTTCTTTATTTACTTTATTTTTAATTTTATCTCCATTAGATTGCATCATTTCTTTCATTTTTTTTATTTTTTTCATATTCTTTTTTGCCCACATCTTTTTCTCATTCATAAATATACCGGAAATGATAAACTGTTGTGCTTTTGATTAATGACAAATTAATTTGAAGTTAATGGCAATTCTCTCATATACAACAAAACAAATAAATAACAAGCATTCCAAAGTATGCCAACATTGAAGATCCAGCATCCACCATCAGAAAATTAAGATGAAACTCCCCATCCAACAACTTGCATTGCTTAGGCTTGCAGACGGCATTCGTGGTAAAGCTGGAGAGAGTGGAAATCTGGGCCATTGCTTCTGACTTTTCTGTTGACATCATTTCCAGCAATCTTTCCAGTGGCCATCCCTGAAATACCAAATTCCTTTATAATACATATCACAAAATCATTTGAATAATTGGATTTTGAAATACTCTAAATTAAATCACTTATGAGAAAGAATACCCAAACTATAAATGTTTTGCAAGATAAATAATAAATCTTGATTCACAACTTTAAATTAATTCCAAATCACATCTTATAATGCCATTTCATAAGTCGAATTTATCTGAATAAAGAAATTGTAAGCAATGAATCATACTTGTAATATAAATAAAACACAGGTGAGTTAAAATGTAATTCTTAGTGTTCTAATATGCTAATTATCATATAATTACGACAGCGTGATACAATTCCAATCAAGGATACCTTAACTTGAAAGATTAAAAAATAATATTAGAGATAAAGAAAAGATAATAACGTTGTTTTCTTGTCTCTAACTTATTGGCAAAAGCGTGGGTCATGAGATGTAAAAGACACTTTAAATAAAGAATGGTGATGTCTTTTTTAAGATTTTGGCTTTTTAGGATGTTATAACTATAGCCAAGCCATTCATTATATTTTCCATCATTTATTTAGTCAATTTGTAAAAAAAAATAATTTTCATTGAAAAGTTGTGCAGATAAGACCATTCAAAATAATGTTACAGGGCGTGTTAAAAATGAAAGGTTATTTAAAATTATTGATACAAGTATTTAAATTAATTATAATTTAGTTTACTAACTCATATGTGAAAGAGTAACACTTTGAATGGAGCAGATGAATGCTTAATCTCTTCTAGATTACAAAATTGATGAAAAACTTTTTAATGGATTCACATTTACTAGTCACCAGTCACTTGTCACTAGTCACTACTGCTTTAGATTTAGACATGTAAGCATGGCCGCCTAGCTAGCTAGCAATTTAGTTACAAGCCCATGCTACAACAGAGACATTTGCTCGGAATCGGAAAGAGGAATGGTGGGAAAGAGATTGGAAGGCATCCCAGCACCAACAAAAGGCCAAAGACAAAACGTCGATGCGAAAAAACGTGTTAATTACATCTCAGTATTTAATAGCCATTAGGACTTTGTCAGCTGAGTTGGATACAAATCATCGTAGATTAATTAAAGCATTTGCTGAAGCGGTCCGTTGGATAGAACAAGAGAACGAAAGATGCCAAAGCCGAGGCAGAAGGGAAAGAATGCCATCAAAGCAAGGATTGCCTAATCACATCATAACCTTACGTTGATGAGTTGGGCAGATTCATCAGCTATTTGAGTAATTCATGGAATAATAAGAGATCTAACCTCCAAAGACTTGACGGATGCCCAAAATGCTTTGAATTGCCATGCATCTTTAACTTATAGATAATGAAAGAGGATGAGTGAAAGCAGAAAGTAATCTTAGGATGAGATCCCATTAGGCAGGGAGAAAGATCCTTTCTACTGCGTTTTTCTCCTAAAAAGAATTACAATCACAAGCCTATTCTAAAGAATCATACAATGGTTTTGAGCCAATTCTTCTATGTGGCGACTGTTTATTGACACTAACAAACGGATAAGATTGTCTCAATGACAAATTATTAATTTAAAAAATGCATTATTTCCACGGAAATGGAAGGATGCTTAAACCATGTTAGGTCGTTAATTAACAAGAAATACATGGCATGTAATTTATATGAAGTCTTAAGCCATTTTATACAAAATTGAAACTTATTAGGCAAAAAATGCAAAATCACAAAATCCAAAGGTACAAATATGAAGAATTTCTTTACTTTATGGCTAACATCAATCTCAATACTACTATCATTCAATCCCATGATCTCTTAAAAACAAAACAAAACAATTCAATTACTAGAATTTCGGCTAATCTAGGGTAAAATTTAAATTTCTTTAACTTGTTCGGATGCTCTTGTTGTTTTAAAATATCAAATGGGGATAAATGAATCAGAACAAGAACCGCTAGTGAGCAATAAAGTGGATTTTGTTCAATTGGATTCTCCAGCCGAACCCAAGTTGCACCTAAATTGTCTAGCCTGAAGCACTAGTGTGAAACTGGTCATGCAAGAACTTTTTTTTTCTTTTTTAAAGAGTTTTTAAAGTCATGAGCTCCACTAATAAAAATAAATATATAAGAAAAAAATTTAAGTTGGTGAGTTTCTTTATGCAAAATTTCAAGGCATGCAAAAGCAACCAGTTTTCATCTAAAATAATATTAATAAATTATTATATTATAGATATAAAAAGATTAATGTTACGGTCCAATCCAGTTTAAACAAATTGTTGAACTGTTCAAATCAAACCAGGCGATTGACCAGTTTGGTTTTGATAATATTGCACCATCATCATCATATTTTCTTTTACATATTTTAAATATTCTTCTTTTAAAACATCTTTATATCTTTTTATGTCAAACTAAATTAGTTTAAAATTAAACCGAGCTGAGCTGATGATTGGAAAATAAAATTCATCCTATTGACTAATTATAATAAAAAGGAGGACTGAAAGTGGGTCTGCCACCATCATTGCAAGGTAGACAAATCAAGGCCCCAAGATTCTTTGATTTTACTATTTCAATTCTATGAATATCTATTTTATATATTTTATTTTGAAAATAAAAATAATTAGTAATTTAGTCAACCCAATCCAAGTTGTATGTGTGTGCCAAGAGTACAAACATGAAAGATCTGGGATGCTCTATTTGTTACTTGTCCCTGGGAAAATAATGTTGGTGGTGTAAAAAGAACGGATTGCACTTGAATGTATGCCATATAGATCCATGACAATTCCTTTTAGCTTGTAAATTAGGGGACAAATTGTTTGGAACACTGGAATTAAATGTGCTGGCCAACTTGGATTTCTGATGAAATAATATTTGATTTTGTTTTTTCTTTATTGAACGATTTTATTTAAAAATCAATATGACCTGAAGTCAAGAGTACGTAGTTTGCCATAGGATAACACCCGCGAAGTGAAGACAAATAAGCTTAATTCGTAAATAGTTATGCTACCAAATTTAGGTTTGCCAATTGTGATCTTAAATGTCGTCAAATTCATGAATTTATAAATAGATAAGTTTAATTATTCCTGTGTTACTACACTGTTTCTAACACAAATTTCGAAATTCGATCGGTTGGAGTTCAATCCATCAGCCAGTTCCCGTGCAAATATCAATTATAGGAATTAAACTGCTCAAATGTAAAGGGAGGCAGATAGTGTCTTGAAACAACCAATAATCAAGTCCATTAATTGCTAGCCCGATGGTCCAAGCCACAAAACGAAGTATGGGTCTAGTTTATATACAATTCCAATCCTTGAGCCTCGGCGATTATATATATATATATATATATATATATATATCCTTGTGCACTAGCTGATGGGTGATTGGGAGTATGAAATTTAATTAAATCCCCCATTTAAAAGACCACTTTCCAAATGCCATAGCAGCAGGGCTTTCTTCGGAGCACCGAAGACCAGCCTGGTCAACGTAAAGACAAAAGGCAAAGCGAAAGGAGATGAAAGGTAATGGGAAGGAAAGGAGATGGAAATTTCTTTCGCTTCCCTTATGTTGCCACTTTGATCTTCTGTAATTTAGACAGTTTCAGAAGTTGTGCTCAGATCTCACAACAGTCACCAGTGAAGGTGAAAGATCGCTAATTAAGCAGGTTTTCCTACATCCATTTTCCTTCGCCTCATACTCCTCACTCTCTTTTCTTCATCTCTGCTAATTTAACACTCCTCACCCGTTCCTCTTTTTCAGACTCTTTTCACACGGATTCGCCTCACCGAATTCCCTTCTGGAGCTTGTAAGAGATTCACGGGTTGAAAGACCACTGAGTAGGTTCTTCTCAATCCACTCGCTTCACCTTTTCTCTCGCTCTCCCTGCCTTCTTCTTTCTCTTAATTTAGTAGCCCTTTTACTCTTTCCTTTCTTAAAGACTTTTTCCTTTCTGGACGCGGATTTGCAGTAGTTTGACACTCTTGACTTCATTATCAACAACCTTCCAACACACCAATATTCAGATTCATTTACCATCCAGATGGTCAGAATGACAAAGCAGAGCTTCTTCTTCTTCCTCTTTTCATGCTCTGCTTTTGCTTTTGTCTTTTATGCTAGAGCAGGCCATTAGGACGGCTGGGTTAAGAGAAATCCCATGTTTGAACATAACTGAAAGGCCCGGATGCAGTTACGGGTGCAACTGGGTTTGGGTGAATCCCAAACTGACCCAAACAACCTGAATTTTAAATTGTTTAGGTTGGTATTTTTGGGTTTTGGGTAATGTAATTTGGGTACAACAGGAATTGAATTATAATATGGTTTGGTTTGAGTTAAGGGCAACCCAAACCAGATAACCCAAAATCAAAACCGAATTACTCTAATCTAAATTTAAAACCAAATACCCTAATTTCAATAACCTTAAATTTTAAATAACTCAAATAAGCAAAATAATTTAATTATTTTAGGTGAATCGTAGCATAAACGATAATATAATATTATATCTCACAATAACAGCAGCCTTTTATATTCTAGCCAAGCCTTCCCTTCCGACCAAGGAGAGTTTTGCAAAACCAAAGTCCTCTTCTTCTTCTTCTTATTCACACACACCTCTCACTCAATCACCACCACATGTAGCAACTATGGCAGCAGATGCATGCGCCTCTCCTACATAAACACAGCTTTGCTTTGGAGAATTAATTAAGCTGACCGGTTGTCCTTAGCTAGGTTATTTCTCTTTCATTTACATATGGATGGTTGTTATTGCTCTTTCTATATACAGATATCTTCAATTAATAATGTTGGCTTGAATGCCCTTTAATTGGATTCTCTTTTTCTGTACCAACAACCCTTGGATTCTCCTCTTCTCTCAACAAGCCTCCTTTGGATTTTGATAAAAATTTCTATTAGCTAGCTGCATGTATCTCTTCAAACCCAATACCCTACCAAACAAGCTGATGCTATAATAAAAATAAAAATTGGAATTTAACTTGTTGTTATACCTCAATTTCTCGTATAATTTGAATTTAGCATGTTTGTAAATCAAAATTCAGATTTGTATCTATCCTACCATACATAAATCTTAGTAATCTTTGAGGCATTCATGAATCGTGCTAGTTCTTGATTAATTTATTAGCCTTTCTAAGTTGCAAGTACTCATCTTCACATGAAAATTGGAATATATATGTTGATGATTGCTGATGAACATGAGCTATAAATGATCTGTGGATTGTTAGATAAATTGCAAATTAAGAACAATCTTCTTGTCCAAAAATCATGTTGGTAAGACCACAAAATTCCAAGGTTAATAGAACATGGGAACAAGATTTATGCTACTTCATATGTTATCATCCTTGGGCTAAGTCTTAGACATTTTATCATTCGTTAACAGAATGGCCCAAAGTTAATATGTGGACGGGCTCATTTTGGCCCCAAAATATTAAGTGTATAGCAAAACAGGAATCCAAGTATAATGAGGAAAACAGATAGGATATGCAAGTGCAGAAAACAAGAATGCAGTGGAAGCACACAAACAATAAGAACAAAAGGATTGTAATGGTTCAGCCCCCCTTGGCGTTTACTCCACTTTCCAAAGTTTTTCAAACCTTGGGTTCCACTATACCATGTGGAATCACACCTCCCTTGGTTTTTTTGAGTTAACTAAGAACTCTATACAATCTGGTTTTACTAAGCTTACAAGGAACTCATAAACTGATGGGTTTTTTTTTTTATCTCACCAATAACTCATACAAACTAGTTCATATCCCTTGGAGCTGGAATCCAGAAAAGTACAGTGGTACTAAATTTATGCCCTCTAAAGCTGATCTATAAGAGTGCTTGGAGCATTAGAATTTACACCTCCTGGAGCCACTCCACTCTCCAAAGTTTTTCGAACCTTGGGTTCCACTATACCGTGTGGAATCACACCTCCCTTAGTTTTTTTGAGTTAACTAAGAACTCTATACAGTCTGGTTTTACTAAGCTTACAAGAAATTATAAACTAATGGTTTTTCTTGATCTCACCAATAACTCATACAAACTAGTTCACGCCCCTTAGAGCTGGAATCTAGAAAAATGTAGTGACACTAAATTTATGCCCTCTAGAGCTGATCTAGAAGAGTGCTTAGAGCACAAGAATTTACACCCCCTGGAGGTACTCCACTCTCCAAAGTTTTTCGAACCTTGGGTTCTACCATATCGTGTGGAATCACACCTCCCTTGGTTTTTTTTAGTTAACTAAGAACTCTATACAATTTGGTTTTACTAAGCTTACAAGAAACTCATACACCGATGGTTTTCCTTGATCTCACTAATGACTCATACAAACTGGTTTTCAAAGCTTACTACCAACTTTCCTTGGTTTTCAAAGCTAACAAAAAAAATTAACACTACAAAATATAAGTGTACAATAAATTACATCTAATTAGGCCTAAATGTACATAGGTTTAAGCTCTAATATAATAAAATAGTAAGCTTACAATGCTTTTCTTCTCTTCTGAAATGGTATTGAAGTTCTCTAAACATTGAAGCTTGCTAGAGTGAATGCACCTTCTAGATTCTTGAGTTCTTATGATAGATTTTTGTTAAATCCACTCAAAAGTTTTCTACTTTTTCATTGGAACTTCTATTTATAAGTTTTGAAATCATTCTAGCCGTTGTGACCTCTTTTGGTAGGTTTAGATAGTCTTAGATTACGTGTTTATACTTAATACAATTTGCCATTTTAAGCACACTTCAGAGTCTCTCAAGTTAAACTTTAGAGCCTCTAAAAGTTGGGTTCTTATCAATTGTCGTTAGCGCATGTAACTTCAGAGCCTCTGAAGTAATTCCTTCTCCTTTGAAATTTCTCTAAAGGTCTTGTTGGGTCCCTTAGGCTAGCTAAACTTAAGAGGGGAGGGTGAATTGGGTTTCTAAAAATTTTTTGCTTAACTCCATGTTTGATTAACTTCTCTTTTTAATGCTTGTGTGCAAATCGAAAAGAAATGATAAATAGAACAAATGAAGATGCAGGAAATAAATTAAATACAAAATAGTACTCATGATGTATAGTGGTTTGAGCTAACTGCTTTACTCTATTCTTCCAAGAGCACTCTCCCCTAGTGCCTTGGGTTCCACTATCTCTATATAATAGAATACAACAGTACACTCAACACTTTTGTAGATTCCACCTCCAGGGGGTGTAAATTCTAGTGCTCTAAGTACTATTCTAGATCAGCTCTAAGGGGTATAAATTTAGTGTCACTGCACTCTTCTGGGTTCCAACTCTAAGGGGCTTGAACTAGTGCCTCTTGCACTCTTTTGAATTCCAATTCCAGGTGGCGTGAATATAAAATAACGACTTATTTGTGAGACGCGCTCCAATGGACAATTGTTCTTCTTGATCTTAGTCTCCAATACCAGCTCAAGGGAATCATAGAAATGAAAATAGAAAAGTTAAATACACTTTATAGAGTATTTCGCTATGAGCACAAGGGAAGTCTTTTTGAAGCTTTAAGTGTAGACGTGACAGTCCTCCCTGAAAGATGTTGAATGCCTTTGATGGAGATTGTAGAAGCTTAAGGAACAAAGGCTTTGAGTTTTTCAGACTGAATTATGACTTAATCGATGTGGCAGTTCCTCTTATCCCCTTCTTCCTTTCAACCATCTTCACTTCTCTTTATACAAGCTTTTGAATTCCAGTCATTGGAGGTATGTGAGCTTCATTGAATGCAAAAGAACATTGAAATTTACTGCCGTTGAAATGCGCCTTCTTCTGATTGGGTTTTTCAACATGCAACGCCATTTTCTAGTTGAGATTACTGCTGCAATAACTTGCGTCGCTGTTCTTATCAGAGATGGTAGCTGGGAGTTTCACAATGTTTTGAATAAAATTTTGAACTATGAGTTTGCCTTTAGCATTTACTTCTTTGTTGCTTTGGATTGACTAGTCGTTGCTTCAGACAATGTTGCTTTCTTGGGATTGTTTAGAGTTAAGATTTGAGACAAAGCGGAGAGACGAACGACACAAAATGCAGGTTATTGTTGCTGCTTGTTTAGGAACGTCTGAACTTAAAATTTAGGACAAAGCTGGAGCTTTCAGACGACGTTAAAAAATGTACTTTGTCTGAAATTATTTACTTTGTTTGAAATCAGTTTTTCACATTGTTTGGACTAGCGCAACTGCTTTCGATTGTTGTTGCTGCATATTGTCTGAGCCATGTTTTTCGAACAGATTAAATTTTCAGACGAAGCTGACTTGGATTCAAGCTATGCCTTTTCCTTTTCCTTATTCCATCCGGAGCAAAACTTTGGTCAAACTTAGATTTTCGGATGAGCCAATCTTTTTCTTCATTCAGTCTTTCTGAAATATGATTAATAGCTATGTTCATTGTCTTATTCTTTTGCAATTGTTAATCTATTTTCTACATTGAAGCACTTGACAGATTTTCATTAAATCTTAACTTAATCAAGTTTTGTTTGTCATCAAAACTATGCGTTTATACTAACAATCTCCCCCTTTTTTATGACGACAAAACTTAATTAAATCTTTACAATTAACATATGCTTGAATTCAAACATAAACTCCCCCTGACTAATTGATTTGATTCTTACTGCTAATTTTTACATTTACTTTGAATTCAAAATTTTTTTCTCCCCCTTAATACATTCTCCTCCTTTTTACCATAATCAAAAAAATATGAGAAGATAACAGGAACACACAATTAATTAGGATGAAACAAAAAGATATTATATTGTATTGAATTGTATTTCAGTACAAGCAGAATTACATTAGAGATGATAGAACAATAAAACAAACATCAAACAATTTTGGTGCAGGTGATAGTGTGGGGAGGGAGGAAGGTGGAGATCCATTATGATCATTCAAAGAAATCGAAAGGTGGGCAGAGGGAGGGGTGGAAGGGAGAACAGAAAGGGTAAGAGGATGTGTGGATGATGAGGAGAACAAGGTGAGGCTGCGGCTTCTGCAGCACCACCCTTTTGTCTTCTTTTCATTGGCCTCTAGGCTTATCTAAAGATGAAGCTCATTTTTTTCTAAGTCGAGGCTTACATCCTCTGAGAATATAAAGATGATGCTCATTTTCTTCCTTAATCCCTTCAAGCTTGATATCTACAAGCCATTCCTCAAATTTTTTAGACTTTGTTATCCTTCTTCGTCCACTTCCTAACTGGTACTCTATAGATATTTTTCCTTTTAACTTCTCCATTACAACACAAGGAGGGTTTGTGAGTGGATAATATAGACATGGATTGGGAAGATTAAGAGGTGTCTTAATATAATTTTCAAGGATAATTAGTGAATTTTCGCTAAAAATAGAAGTATAACAGGGTTTCCAATGTGTGCTTATTTAATTTCTGTAAGAGAATGAGGTGTTGCCTTGGAAATGATTTTTTGGACGCAAATATGAAGGTTTGGATTCTGGACAAAGAGATTTCAAACTAAGGATAGAATTTCGGATAATATGAAATAGTAAGTTTGGTATTTCGAATGTTGTAAAAGATTTTTATTACTATAAAGAGCAACTACATGTTATGGGCAACATTCAATCATTACGTCATTTTCATTTAGAACTATTTAAAATAAGCAAGCAATTGTTAAGCATTCATCATATCAATATATTGTGAAATTCTTTGTAATTCACATATAGAGACCTCAAATTGGCATTTATATCATTTCAACTTAATTCCATAATATTTTTATCAAGCTTTAGAGAGAAAATACATAACAATCCTTATTGCATTAATCTCTCATGAAATTCTTCCAAAACATGAAAGAAAAGTGTCTAGCTTCTTTTCTATTCTTTCCTATGCTTTTCTTAGTTCTCCTACTTCTTTTCTCAATTCTTTCACTTCTAATGACAATGATGCATATGCAGATGATCTAGGAATGGTGCTTTCAAGTGAATCCATAGAGTGTGAAGAATTTCTCTCTGTAATAGGGCTATCCTCATCAACTCTTTCTTCTCTTTCTTCCATTTCCTTTTCTTCACTTTCATCTTCCTCCATCTATCTCTCATTTTTCTCAATCATTTCTACCGCATTGGTCTTCCTTTTCCATTTGCTTCCAATAGTTCGACTTATCCAGAAAAATTGTCGGCCCATGAATGTGGTTCCGATCCTTCCAGTGATGCCAGAAGTCGTTCAAAAATTGTAATGCCCATTCTCTTCAAAAGAGTAGATCCCACCCAATCTTTCCTTAGTGTGGATACTTGTAGATAGGATTCTCCATGTACTGTAACATAAAAATGTTCAAATATCCTAGTTAGCCATACACCATATAGCGCAACATGGTTAGTCCTTTATGGCATGTATCCAAATGTAATAAACATTAGTTTTGAAAGGCTAACTTTTTGATAAGTGTATATCTTCCACAAAATTCTAGCCACATTAACTATCCCTCCAAGTTTGGGATGAACATGTTTTCCAAAATTTTTCTAAGCATTCTCAATTCTATGGTGAGATCTGTAGTCCTCATATAAGTATGAGCAAATGTATATACTGTCCTTGTGGATAAGTGTTGAAAATTTCTTCCTTCTTCAGCCCATCATCATCCTCATCTGCTGGCACACCTAGTATATCTCCTAGGTGCGTTTCAAGAGACAAAAATTGTGTTCCAAAACTTATCTCCATTCCTTTTACTATGGACTCATAACTGCTTGGTTTCCAGTTAAAATGGAAAATGAGGACTAGTTCTCCATAGATGGGTGCCTCATAGTCCATTAACTCAGTCCATCCTTGATATTTCAACATAGAATGAACGTTAGATTTGTATCTATCAAGAAAACTCAAGTCAATCTTCTTCTATATGTGGACTGGTCGGCCAAGCATTAAAGTATAAAGCTTAAATTTCTAATTCTCGCTCCCAAAATAGTATGCTGGAAGTTCTATAGGCTGAAATTTGGCATTGGGTACTTCCTTCCATTAACCTCTTTTAGAAGGGAACTCAAATTGAACAACTTTACCCCTTCTACATTTCTTCTTCCTTCCTCAAAATTTATTTCATTCATATTCGTTGGAGGTGAGGGATTACCTTGAGTTCTTGCAATGTGACTTTTTCTAAGTGTGGTTCCAGCTCTAGAAGTAGAAGGCTGAGTTGTGGAAGTCTCTCCTCAAGTTCTAAGTTGTTTCACTCCTCTTTGGGTTTTAGAAACCACAACTTTGGGGACCATAGAAGTATAGGGGACTTAATGGAAATTATAGAGATCTAGAGAAATGACACTAATGGAGGATTAGAAATCACAAATGCTAGCTCTTTTAGGTTGCAGGAGGCTGAGAGAGAGTGGGATGAAAATGGAACATGAACCGATACCTAGGTTTAACTGCATTTGAATTGACAACCATTTGTCATGCAAGTGCTTGGGGTTGCAGGTGCATGGGGTCCAGGGAGCTTTGCTTCTAGAAATTGATATTCCTAAGGTTTTTTTTTTGAATTTTTAATTTCTTACTTGTTCCTTTATATTTTCCTTTATATTTCATATCAAATTAATGATTTTGACAAATTTTTACACAAACAACCATTATTTCATGCATATCAAACATTTTAACATATCAAACAAGTCTAACATTGATTATATCTCATCATGTAATTTAAAATTAACCAAATGAACATTTCAAGCCTTAATAATGATTACATAAGGAATGACTAGGATTGGAATTCCTATTCGAGACCTTAAACTATGAAATTTCCCAAACAAGCTTAACTTATACCTTGGGACTATAATTATATTAAAGAATAATCATTTTCATATATTAAACTAAATTTTCAGAATAATTTGGCTCAAAACAATGAACTCATGTACATTCATAACCAAGACAGTCACTTTAGAGGCGTCTAGAATATATGGAAATGTAATGCATAGTTTTCTTTCATAAAACAAATATATCAAGTTAGGTAACTTATCTCCTTTGATATTCCGTTATGAATTCCTTGCATTTGAGTTTATGCATGGTGTTGCTAATCTTGACTTTCCATTTCTTCGGCTTGAAGTTGTACGTTAAGAAGATGAGTTGATATCTCAATTGCTCTTTTTCTTTTATATGCTCATTTCAAGTCTTTCCTGAATACACTTAAGACAAATCTTGCACTTTTCTTCATTAGCATAATCAAGCAAATATTAATTCTATGCAAGAATTTGATCAGTGCAACTTCTCCCTGAAATAGGTCTGTATGCATTTTGAAATTCTAGATTGCATAGCAAGATATTATATACTTCATCATTTTGAACGGATCGTTCATTACTTTATTTATTTCTTTTATAAAAGTTTTTTTTAAGTTTGATGAATGCAACGTCTAGATTTTGCTAATTTTTGACTTTCTCAAGTCTTAACATATTAAAGATTAAGTAGATTCCTTTTAACGAGTGTAAACTAAGACAAACATTTTGCTTTAATCATAGCCAATATTGTATTACATCATGAAAATGAGAATTGACCTTTTTGAAAGCTTCAAATATCAATATGCTAGATTAGCCAATTTTCATTTTATTTATTGTGAGTTTTCAATTGGTTTGAGTATAATTAATCATTTTTATATTACCTCACAATCGCACAATATTTTTCAGTTCTAAATGAATTGTATTCCTCTCTGGCATACTTATCCTCAAAACATTTTGGATATCTAAATATACATTGTTTCCTCATTCCTACTGGTTTCTAGAATTCTTTTTCATATTTCAGAATTATATAGAATTGTTCTAACTTGTTCTAGTCGAAGTTCTAAAGGTCTATTTATGCACAAGTTAATTTATTATCAGAGACAAACAAATAAGATTCTAAATGCAGATTATAAGAAAATATATAAAGATTTGAGTTTGAAGATCATACCTGCACTTACCTTATCTTTTTGACCTTTAACTTGTTTAGATGTGCACCCTTTATCCAGCGTCAAGAAGCCATTTATCTTTTGTTAGAGCTTGAATTACTTCTTTTACTTCATCTTCTTTCTTTACTTCATAGCTCCTTGCTAGAAAATGATTTCTCATGCTTTTGAAGAAGGGACTCTTCTTCTTCCTTACTATCAGCCATCTTTTTCTTTTCTTCTTCCTCTTCCTTGACTTGCTTCAAATTTTTACTTTCAATGGCAAGTCCTCCTTCACAGATTTTGGTTTTCCTCATTCTTTTCTTTTTCTACATTACTGCTTACCAAATTCTCTTCTTGAATCTTAATCTCTTCTTGAAATTCCTCCCCTTAGTATGTGGTTGTTCTTTAATTTGCAATTGTTCTGCCTCTACAGATTGATCATCTTTCTTTTCTTTTTCTTTAAATTTCTCCCCCTTAGCCTGTAGGGATTCAACAATTTGTTGCACTTCTTTTTCTTTTGAAGGTTCTTCCTCCTTTCTTTCTCCTTTGTCTTCATTATCTACACTCAATTCAATCTCAATAGAAGAATTAGTATTACTTGAGTATGAATCAATATGCTCCTCAGAAATTGTCTTTAGCTTATTCAAAATTTCCTTTACAGTTTTATAAGTTAAGACAAACTTGCAAATGGTGGGACAAAGAGTATGTAGCAGGGCATTTTTAGCCTTAATGTCCTCTTGCCTTGCTCTTTCTTCATCCTCATTTAGGCCAATAAAGATAGTCTTTCATAATTTAAGGTTATTGGCCATATGACTAATTTCCAATCTCCTTTTCCATTGGGTGAAGCCCGTTCCATCAAAGTATGGAAGTTAGGAGGTGGAGAATCCTTCGGTGAACATAAAGGATGACATTAGGTTAGTCAATTAGATCACTACAATTGTTTATGTAGCCTGCTCTGATACCACTTGTTGAGTCCCTTAGGCTAGCTAAACCGAAGAGGTGAGAGGTGAATTGAGTTTATAAAAATTCTTTGCTTAACCCCTGTTTGATTAATTTCTTTCTTTTTCGTGCTTGTGTGTAAATTGAAAAGAAATAATAAATAGAAGAAATGCAGATGTAGGAAATAAATCAAACACAAACAACACTCACGATATACAGTGGTTCGAGCCAACTGCACTACTCCACTCTTCCAAGAGCACTCTTCCCTAGTGCCTTAGGTTCCACTATCTCTATATAATGGAATACAACAGTACACCCAACACTTATGAATTCCAACTCTAGGGGGCATAAATTCTAGTTCTCCAAGTACTCTTCTAGATCATTTTTATGAGGTATAAATTTAGTGTAATTGCACTCTTTTGGATTCGAGCTTCAGGGGGCACGAATACAAAATAACAACCTATTTGTGAGATACACTCTAACGAACAGTTGTTCTTCTTAAGCTTGGTCTCTAATACCAACTCAAGGGAAAATTGCAAAATTGGGACTGTATATCCATTGAGATTACCAGTTTGTGACCAATATATTAACTTAGTGGTTGTATCCCATAGGACTCCCTCATTTAATATAGAGATTAATATGAAAAAGTGTTTTCTTTAATTAACATACTGTGTCTTTTCTAGTCGCTCATAGGTATAGGAGATGCAAATATGTTATTTATAAGAAAAGTATTTGCTTCATAATATGTGATTATTATTTGCCTGATATTTGTGATTTATGAGAGTTTATTTATTTATTCGGTTGCTTTATTACCATGATTAGCTGGTATGAATGGAATGACGACTATCCCCATGTTGGAAGGAGACAATTTCAGTGAATGGCGAGATCAGATTAATTTTTCATTGGGATATATGGATCTTGACCTTTGTCTCTGTATGGAGATGCCACCTACTCTCACTACAAATTGCACACTTGCTCAAACCAAACAATGGGAAAAGTGAAAGAGATTAGATCGTTTGAGTCGGATGTTGATTCTCTCCAGAATTACGCCTAATATAAGAGGTGTCATATCTGAATGTAAGACTGCAAAAGAACTCTTAAAATCCGTAGAAGATCAACATATCTCCACTAACAGAGCTATGGCGAATTCTCTCCTCTCAAAGTTAATTGCAATGAAATACAATGGAACTAGTGGAATTTGTAAGCTCATTCTTGAGATGCGGGATTTAGCTTCTCGCATACAGAAGCGAGGCCTTGATATATCCGATTCCCTTTTATCTCATTTTGTGGTTCATTCTCTTCCCATCCAATATGAACCATTTGTGATATCCTTCAATACTAGTAATGTGGAATGGTCATTTAATGAACTTTTGGCCAAGTTGGTACAGGAGGAAGATTAGTTGAAAAAGGGAAGACTCGATTTTGCCTATACAATATTCACTAAAAATGAAAATGGCTCTGGGACTAGTAATGGACATGACTTAGGAAATAAAAAGGGAAAAGGTAAATTTAAAGGCAAGAAAAGAGTGTTAAGACGTGTCGTTTCTGCAAAACGACTGAGTATTTCAGGAAAGATTGTGAAAAATTCACCACTTAGCTTCAGAAGAAAGGTAATTATTCTTTTGTTTCATTAGAATCTCATTTAGTTGAAGGCTCTAATAACTGGTGGATTGATTCTGGTGCTACCATTCACATTTCTAACTCCATGCAGGGATTACTAAATGGGAGAAAGCCAAACCACAGTGAGCAATACATCTATCTTGGGAATGGGATGCTCTTAATTGTAGAGTTTGTGGGAGCATTCAAATTAGTTCTCTCCACAGTCCATATTCTATACCTTGAAGATACCCTCTATGTGCCAAATTTTACTAGAAGTTTGATATCTATGTCACGTCTTACTTCTAAATGATATTAGTTTAATTTTCTTTTGAATAAATTGAACATTGTGAAATTATCCATTGTAGTTGGCACTGGTATTTTAATAAATTGTCTTTATGCTTTGAATGTACCTATGGATGCTTCTTCTGTTTTACACTGTGATATAATTGAACCAAGTAATATGAATGTTGAAACTAAACGAGTATGTTTGAATGAAAAATCATCAGTTCTTTGGCACCGGAGATTAGGGCACATCTCCATTATGAGGGTCCGAAGATTAGTAAATGAAAATATCCTTAAAGATATTGATTTTGCTAACTTTGGAACTTGTGTGGATTGCATTAAGGGTAAGCTAACCACCAAGATTAATAAAAGTGTCATACATGCCACGAAGATTCTAGAATTAGTGCATATGGACATTTGTGGACCATTGAATATTCCAACTTTAGATGGCCAAACATATTTCATAACGTTCATAGATCATTTCTCATGATTTATGTACTTGTATCTTTTATCTAATAAGGCCCAAGCAATTGACGCTTTTAAAGCCTATCAATTGGAGGTAGAAAGACAAACAAGTAAGAAAATTAAAATTGTAAGATCCGATTGTGGTGGAGAATTTTATAGCAGATATATTGGTATAAGACAAAAACTAGGTCCATTTGC
>JAYJMB010000598.1:0-17801 GCA_036873735.1 Pouteria campechiana | reverse complement strand
TTAAGCTCAAGAACATAAGAACTAAAATAATATGGTTTAGCATATAGTGTCGTCTACCTTAACCATCTATCCTTCTCATTCAAGGGAGCTCATGGTTTATCATATGGTGTGTACCTTAGCCATGCTTTGATAATTAATTTAACTTATAATATTGGTGATCAAGCAATGAAATAAATTAAATCATTGCAAATAAAATCATGAATGAAACAAGATCAAAAATATCCAACAATTCATAACAAAGAGTATCAAAAAGGGTTACATCTTCACACTAAAAAAGAGATTTAGTTCATGAGAGAAAATAAAACAACTCCCTTAGACAAGATGATAAAAATGAGGAACATCTTCCCTCTTTCTTCTTTCTTACTTGCAATCCCTTCTTCTTCTCCATAAGAGATCTCCAAGAAAAATGGCTCTAAACCCCAGAGAAAAACTCTCCAAAAAATAAAAGTGAAAAAAAATCCTCAAAAACCCTAAGTTTTACCTTAAAAAGCCCTGAGGTATGCACTACTAAAAAAATCTGCAAAACATGGTCCACCATGGTGGTCTTTGGTTCTAGCACCGGCGGCACCAAGTGGGGGCTGGTGGCGCTAGCTGGCTGACTTGGTCTGTGTTACTTCTTTTGCTCTTTCATAGTTGATTTCTTCTCCATCCTTTAAGTTTCTTCTTTTTCTTCTTTTCCCACTTTCATGACAACTAGAAAATCCAACAAATAAGCATGAAATTCATCTAAAAGAGATAAGGATTTGCAAATAACTAAGCTTAAACATGTGTAATATAAGTGAATGAAATTCACTCATTAAATACCCCCAAACTTACTTATTTGCTTGTCTTCCAGCAAACTATAAACAAAAGCACAAAGGACATACCCTAATATGGAAACAACACACAAACTCACAAAGGACACAATGAACCTTGATCTCAGTTATTAATCAAAAACCTCCATAAAATAAGCATAGTTAAGAAGAACTATCGAGATATCAAATATGTTTTTCAATTTTTATCCTGAGCCATTTCTTTTCCACCTTAGATTCCATGTGCATGTGCAAAAATTATAGCCAAGTCAATCTACATCTTTTCACACTTACATTCATTTAAGCAACTGAATAATACATATTCAATGCAACCCTTAGTACTTGAAAATTACACCAGAGATACTACTTTTAGATGAGCATTTTTCTATTTTTGTGGGCTCTATTACTATCACATTCGTTATATTTTTATTTGCTATGATGTTTTATTGTTGAATGTGATCCCCCCTATTACTTGGGTTGTATTACTATCACACCCTTAAACTTATTTTCTTCCTAAATCATAGAGATGTTATTCCACTAATTGTTTGAGTTGTATTACTACCACACCCCCAAACTTGTTTTCTTTCTTATTCATAGAGATGTGGTCCCCCTTATTAATAAGGAGTTTTTAATCTTGTTTTCTATTATCTCATCTAATGCTTGTCTCAACATAATTACAATGCATTCTAGAATTAAAATTGAACTATGTATACTTATTCTCCTAAACTCATGCTAAGCAGTCAAAGATTTCAAAAGAATTGGATAATTGTGATTAATGTGTATAAGGAATCTGTAGCAAATTAGACTAAGGATCAAGTCAAGCAATGTAGACATAATGATTTTTGTCCTTTCCAACCTAACTATTGCAAAATATCACATACATGTTATTGGTTTTAGATAATGACCCTGATTAATGTTCAAAACACGCAACTTAATCTAATAAAACACTCAACATAAAAATTTAAATATAAAACATAAACGACTTAAATTAGACAAACCAACTAAACACATGACACATAATAAACAAACTTCAACAACCCCCAAACTTAGACAACGACACTATAAACATAAATAGAATGCTAAACACCCCCAAACTTAAATATAACATTATCCTCAATATAGAATAAAGCTATGAAAAATAAGGACTTCCCTGAATTGGATGGATCATTCTTCTAAACATTCACAATCTATCCAACTTGAATCTTCTGCTGGTACATTAGGAAGTGTAGGTGGAGATGGGAAGTGCCTAGAGCTATTACCTTTGTTTTTTTTTTTTTAGCTCCGGCTGTGCCAGATGGGCACCGCCAGCACCAGCACGCTGTCTCCTCTTGCCTCATGGTTTTCTAGCACCGGAGGTGTCCTGTTGCTGCCTTGAAACTCACTTTTCATGTTATATCATCACCTATTTGATCTCCTTGCTTGAAATCGTTACTTATGCCTTTAACCTATCAAACATGAAACAACAATGTATTAAGTAAAGCAGATAGGAAGAATAACACTATAATGTAACAACCTAATGATCAAAGCAAGTTTATTTAAACTAATGCAACTATATCTAAGAAATTGAAATAACTAAAAGGTAAAACTACTTGGGTTGCCTCCCAAGAAGCACTTTATTTAACATCTGAGTAAGATAAACTCCTTTCTCTATAAAATTTTCAATTTCCCACACTTCATTCGGTTGCAATGGCATATCATCTTTGTTGTATTTCTTCACACCATGCCTATTAACTTTGAAATTGCTCCCATCTTTTGGATTCTTTAGTTCTACTGCTCCATAGGGAAACACTTGTGTGAGACAGAATGGACTGACCCAATGTGATTTCAATTTTCCTAGAAACAAATGCAAATGTGAGTCATAAAGCCAAACATCCATTTCAGACTCCATGTGCCATTTACAAATGACTTAATCATGATATTTATTGGTTCATTCCTTATAAATCTTGGCATTCTCATATGCCTTGTTCTTTAACTCGTCAAGCTCATTAGGCTAAAGTTTTTTCTGCTCTCCTGCCTTTTCCATATCATAATTCAAATGTTTAATAGCCTAGTAAGCCTTATGCTCTAACTTGAAAGGTAAATGGTAGGCCTTTCCAAAAATAAGTCTATATGGACTCATTTCAATTGGGGTCTTGAAAGCAGTCCTATATGCCCATAAGGCATCATTCAGCTTCATTGCCTAGTCTTTCCTTGAAGTGTTCACAGTCCTTTCCAGAATTGCTTTTATTTTTTCTATTGCTGACTTCTACCTATCTTGACATTTGTTGATGATAAGGTGTTGCAACCTTGTGAGTGATGTTGTAATTTTTTAATATAGTTGCAAAAATCTTATTGCAGAAATGAGTTCCTCTATCACTAATGATAGCTCTTGGAGTGCCGAGTCTGGGAAAATAAAAAATCTCAAGACAACATTAGCATTGTTAGTTTTAGTGGCCATAGCTTTAATCATTTGGACACATAATCTACAGCAAGCAAAATATACTGGTTTCCATTGGATGGTGGGAATGGACCCATGAAATTAATGCTCCATGCATCAAAATGTTCAACGATAAGGTTACCTATAAGTGGCATCTCATCCCTCTGTCCAATGTTTCCTGTTCTCTAGCATCTATCACCAATAGCACAAAAAGCATGAGCATCCTTAAAAATTTTTGGCCAATAAAATCTAGATTGAAAGATTTTGAGAGCAATTTTCTTCCCTCTAAAATGCCCTCCATAACTAAATATGTAGCAATGTCTTAGAATACTCTACTGCTCATTTTTTAGAACACATCGCCTAATGATTTGGTCTAGGAAACTTTTGAACAGGATTATATTATCCCAGAAATAATGCCTTGGCATTGATAGCAACTTTCTTCTTCCTTGTAAGTTTAATAGAGGATTAAAAATTCCTTTAACGAAGTAATTTACAATATCAGTGTACCAAGGTTCACTCACCTTCATAGAATATAATTGCTCATCAAAAAAGATCTCATTGATAGGAATGTTTTTCTTTCCTCTTTCTTGCTCGAATCAATCCCTTCCACTAGTCTAGATAGATGATCTACTATAACATTCTCACACCCCATCTTGCCCCTGATTGTCAGACTAAATTCTTATAAAAATAAAATCCATTTGATTAACCTAGGCTTGGCATATTTCTTTGTTAGCAAATATCTCAATGCGGCATACCTAAATAAACAATTACCTTTGAACCAATCAAGTAAGAACAAAATTTCAAAGAAAACATAATAGCAAGAAATTCTTTTGCAATGATAGAATAATTTAATTATGTTTTATTTAGAGTCGTACTTGCATAATGAATAACATGAGGTAACTTATCTACTCTTTGTCCTAAGACAACACCAACAACAAAGTTTGATGCATAACACATGAGTTCAAATAGAAGAAACTAATCTAGAAGTGTGAGAACAGGAGCCGATGTTAATTTTTCTTTCAAAGTATTGAAGGCTACAAGGCACTCTTCATCAAAATAGAAAGTTACATCCTTAGCTTGTAGGTTACAAATCGGTCTAGAAATTTTTGAGAAATCCTTAATAAACCATTGATAAAAACCTGCATGACCAAGAAACCTTCTAACTCCTTTGATTGAAATAGGTTGTGGCAACTTTGCAATCAATTCAATTTTTGCCTTATCTACCCTTGTGCCTTGACTTGAAATAATGTGCCCAAGCATAATTCCCTATTTTACTAAAAAGTGACACTTCTCTCAACTTAGTGTCAAATTCATATCCATACATCTTTTAAGTACCAAACTTAAGTTATGAAGGCATTCATCAAATGAGTCTCCAAAAATACAAAAAAGTTATAAATAAACACCTCAATAAACTTTTCAATCATGTCAGAAAAGATGGACATCATATAGCTTTGAAAAGTAGTTGGGGCATTGCACAAACCAAACGGCATCCTCTGGTATGCAAAAGTTTCGAATGGCAAGTAAAAGTGGTTTTCTCCTAGTCCTCTAGGGCAATTGGAACTTGATTATAACTTGCATCTAACAATTTGATCATGTCTACTCTCACAGCTTCCTTTCTATGTGGGTTGAGTCTCCTATGAGCTTCTCTAGAAGTTTTTGCATCATCTTCTAGCAAAATTTTTTGCATGCACATAGTGGGGCTAATTCCCTTAATGTCTGCTAAGCTCCACCCTATAGCTTCTTTCTGCTCTTTCAACACATTCATCAGCTAAATTTCTTCATCAACGGATAAGTCAGAAGCAATAATCACTGGAAAAGTATTGTTTTCACCTATTAAGTTCTAAGGTAATTACTTCAATTCCAGTTGTGGTGATGTAACAGATGGTTTTTCCACTTCGGGGTTCACATGTGTCAACCTTCATTTACACCTTCTCCTTCTTTGACTTACTCTGCACTATCAAGTTCAGCTTTTAATTGCATTATCTCCTTATCCTCCTCTAGTCCATCTATAATGAGCACCAAGTTTAGCTTATCATTTGTCTTCTCCTGCACAAAAGTTGATAAAATAAGTTAGTCTAATTCATCAACTTGAAAACATCTACTGGGATTTGAAGCTAGTGATAAAGAATTATAAATAGAAAATTTCATAGTTTCATCTAAGATAGTCATCTTTAACTTCGCATTGTGCACATCTAAGATTGTCTTAGCGGTTGCCATGTAAGGGCGTCCTAGAAGAATAGGCACTTATCTTTCTGGTATCATTTATCTTTCCATGTCAAACAATAAAATCTACAGGAATAATCAGTTTATCAATCTACACAAGAATGTCCTCTATAATGCCCCTAGGATATTTAACTGATCTGTCTACAAGCTATAGAGACATTATAGTGGATTTCAATTTTTCTAATCCAAGTTGCATATAAACAAAATAAGGCATCAAATTAATGCTTATACCTAAGTCTAGCATTGTCTTTACCTTGTTTGCCCCTCCAACAGTGATTGAGATATTGAAACTACCTGGATCCTTGAGTTTTGGGGGAAGGTTTGTCGGTAAAATTGCATTAGCTATATCTAAAATTAGAACTTTCTCATGTGGCTCATACTTACACTTCCTTGTGTTTAGTTCCTTCAAAAATTTAGCATAAGCAAGCATATTCTTTATCGTATCAAGCAAAGGCAAATTGACATTAACTTTGGAAAGGATATCATAAATGTCATAAAAAGATTTATCAAATTTACTCTACTTTAGCCTTCCTAGAAAATGTATAGGGGGATCATATGGTGGAGGTGCTTTGTAGTTGACAGGAGGGTCAACTACTGAAAACACTCCCTCTTTGGATGCTCTTCCTCCTTAGTATTTTTCTTGTCTTTCTCCATTCTTGCAGAACAATTGAATTATCAATTTCTTCTCCAACCTTATTATCAATTACCTTTCCACTCCTCAGTGTTGTTATTGCTTTTGCTTACTCTGGTTGGCTAGGAAACCTCCCAGATCTATGACTTTGTACTACTTCTACAATTTATCCAAAATGAGTTTCCATCTTTTTCATGGATGCCTCCATGTTATAGAACCTAGAATCAATGTTTTGGAATTTAGTTGCATGATTCTTAAGCTTGGTTTATGTTGCTTGCATGAAACTTTGCATTGTTTCTTCATGTATAGGCTTCTTTGGTTAAGGTTGAAAGGAGGTTCCAGTTTGATTTTGATTTCTTTCATTGTTCCAAGAGAAGTCAGGATGATTCCTCCAACTAAGATTGTAAGTGTTTGAGTATGGATCATTCCGTGGGCTCTGGTTGTAAAAGTTCATTGCATTGGCTTCCTCAGTATCACCCATAAAATATTCATTTGAAGGGTAAACATTAGGTGAATGTCCTAAATTACCACAAAAAGAATAAACCTCAGCTAGAGTAGGTTGCGGCTGTTTTAATTTCACCATCATTGAGCACATTGCCTTCATCTGCTTAGCCATCTCTGACATTTGCATTGATAGATCAGAATTAGTATTTACTTCATAAAGTCTCCTAGATCTACCTCTTACACTTTTTTGTTGAGAATTTGCTCCCAACATCTCATAAAGCTCATAAGTTTCTTCCGGAGTCTTCTCTCCCATGGCTCCACTTGCAACATTATCAACCATGGCTTAGCATGGTTATGTCAGTCCTTCATACAAAAATTAGTTAAGTAACTCAAGTGGATATCTATGATGAGGGCATCGAACCAAAATTGCTTTAAACCTATCCCATGCCTCATGAAAAGCTTCACCAACCATTTGAGCAAAATTAGCTATTTTGCTTCTCAATTCAGCAGTTTTCACATGAGAGTAAAATTTTCCAATGAACTTATTGTAAACTGCTCCCCAAGTTGTTAATGAGCTAGGGGCTACTGCCATGAATCAAGTCTTGGCGTCATCTTTAAGAGTGTATGGGTAACATCTCATACATAACTGATCTTCTGTTAGCCCCTGCAATGGGAATGTTTGGATGGTTGCATAGAAATCACGTATGAAAGTCAATGGATCCTCTGAAGCTAACCCATGAAAACAAGGGAGCATGTTAAAGTGAATATATTTCAAGTCATAATTTCTAGCATCCTAATCTGACACAATGCATGAAGGTGAAATCCCTATAGTAGGGTAACTCTTTCATTAATTGTTGAGCATGTTGAGCCTATTGCACTGGTTGGGCCACTCAGATCTCCTCATTGTCAGCCATGTTTACTTCTTCTCCTTCGCTTAAAATCTTTGTTTTAATTTCCATTTTGTTAGCATAATCATTTAATGGAAACAAAGTGGGTTCAAAGATCTCCTTCCATGCATTTAGAATACTACAATAGAAAGAAGGAAATAATTAAAAATAATCTTATATACAAATATACATAAAAATAAAAAAAGAAAATATCTAATCTTAATCAAATCAGTTTGGAACTATTCCCTGGCAATGGTGCCAAAAACTTGATGGTTCAAATTACAATTCCTCACAAGTGTAAGGATGTATAGCAATATAGTGTGCAATGCAATGGTCAATCCCATAAAAAATGGTCAAACTGAATTAATTAATTTTAATTACTGAACTATCCTAACCTTAAAAGAATATATTTATAACTAAATAAACTGGAAATAAAGTTTGGTGTAATTTCAGAATTTTAGAAACTTAATAGAATGAAAGTAAATCAATGATTAAATATAATGAAGAGAGATTAGCAAGATGAAAAAGTCTAGAATCGGATTTCACTACTAGATGATACCCCTTTGCCAATGGAATGTTGGACTTAATGCCTCTCTTGGGTTCGTTCTTTACAAAGTAAGATTGTTACCATTAGATGTGCAAGTTTAAATCAAGTGCTTTTACTCATTCTAATTACCTATGATGTGTAGCATAATTGAGGTGAAAACCTATTAAGCTCAAGACATAAGAACCAAAATAGTATAGTTTAGCATATAGTGTCTGCCTTAACCATCTATCCTTCTCATTCAAGGGAGCTCATGGTTTAGCATATGATGTGTACCTAAACCATGCTTTGATAATTAATTTAACATATATTGGTGATCAAGCAATAAAATAAATTAAATCATTACAAATAACATCATGAATGAAACAAGATCATATAACATTAATAATATCCAACAATTCATAATAAAGGGTTTCAAAAAGGGTTACATCTCTCCCTAGAAAAAAAGATTCAGTTCATGAGAAAAAATAAAATAACTCCCTTAGATAGGATGATAACAATGAAGAACATCTTCCCTCTTTCTTCTTTCTTACTTGCAATCCCTTCTTCTTCTCTATGAAAAATCTCCCAAAAAAATAGCTCCAAACCCTAAAGAAAAACTCTCCAAAAAATAAAAGTGAGAAGAACCCCTCAAAAATCCTAGGTTTTTCCTTAAAAAGCCCTAAGATAAGCATTACGGAAAAAATCCATAAAACATGGTCTACCATTAGCGCCAGTGGCGCAAGCTTGCTGCCCGGCCATGGTGGTCTTTGGTTCTAACACTGGCGGCACCAGGTGGGGGTTGGTGGCACTGACTGGCTGACTTGGTCTGTGTTGCTTCGTTTGCTCCTTTACAACTGATTTCTTCTCCATCCTTTGAGCTTCTTCTTTTTCTTCTTTTTTAACTTTAAAGATACCTAAAAAATCCAACAAATGAGCATGAAATTCATCTAAAAGAGATAAGGATTTACAAATAACTATGGTTAAACATGTGTAATATAAGTGAATGAAATTTACTCATCAGGATATCAAAAGTGCATTCTCAATGGATACCTTAATAAAGAAGTGTATGTTGAACAATCTCCTAGTTTTGAATTAGATGATTAATCAAATCATGTTTAAAAACTTACTAAAGCACTATATGGATTAATGAAAGCTCCAAGAGCTTGCATGAAATATTAAGTTTCTTGGAGATCATGGATTTAAAAGAGGAAATGTTAATACTAAACTCTTTATTAAGAATGTAGGTAGAGATATTTTGATTATACAAGTTTACATTGATGATATTATTTTCAGTGCTACTAATGAAAATTTGTGCAAGAAGTTTTCAAGCATTATGCAAACTGAGTTTGAAATGAGTAGATGGGAGAGTTATACCACTTCCTTCCATTACAAATCAAATAACTAAAATGTGACATCTTTATCAGTCAATCAAAGTACACCAAAGATGTGCTCAAGAAATTTGGAAACAAAGGAATGAAAGCTGCAAAAACTCCAATAAGCACATCCACAAGAATGGACAAGGATGAAAAGGGCAAACTTATAGATCAAAAATTGAATTATAGCATAAATGGTTCTCTACTTTATTTGACTGCATTTAGACCAGATATCCTATTTAGTGTATGTTAGTGTGCTAGATTCCAGTCAAGTCTAAGGAAGTCATATTTAACTCCAGTAAAAGGAATCTTTTAGTACCTAGTTAATACACTAAGTTGTGGGCTATGGTATCCTAGAGGTTTAAGTTTTGAACTTATTGGGTATTTAGATGCAGACTTTGCAACGTACAAAGCGGATAGGAGAAGCACAAGTGGAACATGCCAATTCCTTGGAACATATTAGTTTCACAGTATTCAAGGAAATAAACAAGTGTAGTTCTCTCCATTGTAGAGATAGAATATATAGTTGCTGGAAGTTGTTATGCTCAATTGCTATGGATGAGGCAACAAAATTGCTAGATTATGAATTAAGCTACAAGGGCATCCTTATTCAATGTAACAATAGTTGTGCAAAATTGACAAAGAATCTAGTGCTACATTCATGCACTAATTATATTTAGATTAGGCATCATTTTATTAGGACCATAGAAAAGCATGACATCTATTTGGAATATGTTTGTATGAATACTCAACTTGCTGACATTTTTATAAAATCATTGTCACTTGATAGTTTCTACAAAATTAGTACAGAATTAGAAATGATGGACATTAATGCATAGGGGCATATATTGTTATATTTAATTTTATGTTATGAAGTGATTTGATAAATATGTAAAGAGTAATTTTTTATTGTGGTATGGTGATAAATGTAGGTAAATATAAAGTATTTTTATTTTAAATTAAGATGGCTAAAAATAAAAAATTAAGCTAGAAATGGCAAGTAGAGTAGTCACTTAGGTCCTAGGCACCCAGGATCACAGTCGCTTATGTGCGAGGCGCCTAACGAGTCAAGCGGGTTAAACCCTTATATGCCCATTTCTTTCTCACTTTTCCTTTTCTCCCTACTAGCTACATCCTATGTGACTTGAATTCCCTATCTCTTAATCCTTCCTAAAATCACCATTTCTCTATAGTTTTTACATCCATATTGCATTTCTAGCACTTCACTTGCATCCATTTCCCAAATGAGACCCAAAGTTGTGGTTTCCATGCCCTCACACGGCCTAAAGAGACCAAGGACACAAGGAGGAGTATCTACATCAAGGGGAACAACTTCTAGAGCCACCTTGGGGTCCAAGAGAGTCTGATTCCATGAGGATTCCCAAGGTAATGAGTCTAGAACCTCTCCTAGTATGAAAAATAAGGATTTTATGGAAGAAGGGGAAGAAGTAGGAATGGAGAGAAACATTGGAGTAGAAAAAATGTTTGACTTGAGCACCCTACCTAAAAGGTAGATTGAAACATGGTGCCTAAGCCAAATTTTAAGCCAAGAGACCTAACAACTTTTTATTTTGGGAGAAGAGACTAGAAGTTCAAGTTTTATACTTGTATATTGGGAAGACAAATGCACATCCTAGGGAATATTAATATGACCTTCTTAGATCATTGTAACTTCGATGTTAGGGCAATGATCAATTAACAAGGATGGGATGAGCTAATTGAGTATGATGCACCCATCTATAGTGAGCTAATCCTAATCGTCTACTTCAACTAGCATCCTAGAGGGTATTATTGAATGGTAAAGGGAGAGAGATAAGATTTGGGACAAATATCACATCCCTAGAATAATACATAGGGCAAATGTTAGGATTATTGTATAATTTTGATGACAATAAAGCATGTCTTAAGACTTGATTTATACTAATGATGCTTTTAGTATTTAAAGCTTGAAATATGGAAACATATGCTTGAAATATATGTGCTTTGTTGGAACATCATTTGTGCAAGCATATACATCTTAATATAAGTCTAGAAGAAAAATCATTTTGATCCATATTGTATTCAACTTTGTTTATTCTATAATGCCATGGATTATATACTAATGTGCTTCAAAGAGTACATCCATGCTTTATAAATTATGCACATCTCATTTGGATAATTATATTATGATCAAATTAATAAGTAGCAAAAGTACAAAAATTTATTAATGTAGGTGCATTACTACAATAATTTTCTACAGTATTGCTACAATGTCAGACAAAGTGGAACAAGGCTAAAGATGAAGTCTAAGACAAAGCTAGAGATGAGGTAGCTGCTATAGTACTATGAACGAATCTACTATAATACTTTGCTATAGTAAACATGCAACAATAACCCTCAAATGAACTTGCTATAGTACCATGGACAAATTGCTAAGACAAATTGCTCAAACAAATTAATTGATGAATTACTATAGTGATTTGCTACAGTAACCTTCTACAGTACCTATGAAAAATTGCAAAGTCGAATTGACGAACGAATTGCTACATTAATTCACTACAATAATGTACTATAGTATCAACTATAGATAAATAGGTAGACAATCAATTTGTTTGTAATTAACTATAGGCAAAGTAGTGCTACAGTGATCTGTTGTAGCAACGCTGCTAAACAATAATGTGCTATAGTGAAAATTTATCATTTTCAGATATTAGAAATTCAATACACTACGGCAATTATATCTTGCAACAATCTTCTTCCAAGCAGTCCACAACCTTTCTAGATTGTAAAAATAGATAATCTATTGAAGGAGAACAAAATGCTTAAGGGTTCTAAGTGTTAAATAAGAATCAAATATCAAGTAACTCATTCAAATTTCAAGTGCAAGACTGCAAATATTTTCTCTAACCATCTATTACATTTCAGAAAGTTTGAGTTACAGAGATTTCAAAATATGCTCAAAGATTCAATTTGAATACTTTATTCAAAATCTCATACTTTCTAAAGTAATAATGAAAAGGCAGTGGATGGAAGAAGAAGTTCAGAGAGCAAAATACATTTGTCTAAGAATAAAGAAGTTCAAATTCATCTGGAATTAATTATGGACAAAGTAGGAGATGAAGAGATTTTGTCTAGCTGGAAAGAGACTTCAATAGAGAAGAAACTTTGTTTGATATTAACTTCAGACAAATGCAATGAAGCATCAGACAAAGGGGAGTAGTTGAGTTTGTCAGAATTTATTGTCTTCTTTCCAAAATCATGAATTAAGTCAGAGATGTAGCATCCCCTCATTTATCAATTACCTAAACTAGCTATTCACCATCTTTTATGTCAAGGTCGGCACTATACAATGACTCTAATCATATGCGAATTAATTAGAAGATAGCATTTTCAAATGGGAGATTATCAAAATGGTCTTCTACATTTATTCCTGCTCATCTACCTTCGTCTTTGCATTCAATGAAGATCATCTTCCTCCAACGGTCAAGTTTTCAAGAGAGCTATTTAAAGAGAAAAGGTGGGACGATTCATATGTGGTGAAGGAGTATTTTTCAAGAGCTTAAATCTTCTACAAAACCTTTCACCCAAGGCCAAGGGCTTCAACTTCTAAATATCCATTCAAGAGCTTCAATCTTCTAAATCTTCAAGGCCTTCTTATTCATACATTAAGGGAAGATCTTCTACAACTCAAAGAGCCACAAAAATCCTTAAGCCTTCCCATTTACTTTCATTGAGATATTTGTAAAAGTGTGTTTAAACTACTTTATCCAATTCTTTGTAAATGCCTTAAGATGATAGTGTGGATTAGAATCAAGAAGGGCTATGACTGTCTATTGAGACAAGAGTCATTAATTTACGCCCCCTTCAGCTAGAATCTAGAAGAGTGTTGGGAACACTAGTTTACTCCCTCTAAAACTGGAATCCAGAAGTGGGGTGGGAACACTAGTTTATGCCCCCTAGAGATGGAATCTAGAAGAGTGCTGGGAGTATTATGTTTATGCCCCCTAGAGGTGGAATTTATAAGAGTGCTAAGAGCACTATTGTATTTCCATTATATGGGATATAGTGGAACCTAAAGCATAAGGAGAGTGTACTCTTGGAAGAGTGGATGTAGGGATGGTTGCCTAAACCACTATAAAAATCATATTGTTTGTGTTTGCTTGTTTATTTGTTATTCTACACTTTAATGTTCTACTACTTAAGTTTACATTGTACAACACACAAGCACAAAAAGAGGAAAAGTAATCTTATAGGGGTAAAGTAATTAATTTTTATAAACCCAATTCATCCCTCCCCTCTTGGATTAAGTCACCCTATGGGACCAAACCAATGACATTAGAGTGAGCTACATAACTAATTGTAGAGATCCACATGGCTAACCCAATACTATCATCCTCTTTATTCTGCAAAGGTTACTCCACCTCTCAACTTCCATATTATGATGGATCCGATTATGCATAATGGAAGAGGAGATTGGAACTACATCTTATGGCCAATAACCTTTTGCTATGGAAAATCATTTTCATTGGCGTACCTGCACTTACCTTTCCTTTGTCTCTAGCTTCTTTAAAAATCTTCTTCATCTAGTATCAAGAAACCATTTATCCTTTGATGGAGTTTAATAGATTTTCTTTTCTTCATCTTCATTCTTTTTGTTGACTTGCTCTAAATCTTTATTTTTTGTTACAAGTCTACCTTCACAGATTTAGCTTTCTTCATTCTTTTCATTCTCTGCATTGCTATCGGCTAAATCTTCTTCTTGAATCTTAATTTCTTCTTAAGATTGCTTCTCCTCAAACTATGATTGTTGTTTAATCTTTAGTGCTTCAGCTTTACAGATTGATCATCTTTCTTCTTTTCTTCTTTGTCTTCATTTTCTACACTTAATTCAATCTCAGTAGAAAGAATTAGTAAAACTTAAGTACAAATTAATTTTCCCTTTAGAAATTTTCTATAACCTGTACAACATGTTTCATGCACTCTTATAGGTTAAGATAAACTTGCAAATGGTGGGGCAAAGAGCATGGAGTAAGGCATTCATTCCCTTGACATTTTATTGCTATGCTCTCACTTCATCCTCACTTATGCCAGTGTAAGTGATTTCTCATAGCTGAAGGTTATTGGCCATAAGATATATTTCCAATCTCCTCTTCCATTGTACATAATTAGATCCATTATAATATGAAAGTTGGGAGGTGGAGTATCTTTCGTAGAACATAAAGGATGATGGTATTGGGGTAACCATGTGGATCTCTATAATTAGTTATGTAGCCCACTCTGATACCACTTATTAGTTCCCCTAGGATGGCTATACCCAAGAGGGGAGAGGTGAATTGGGTTTATAAAAATTTCTTGCTTCTCCCGTATTTAACTAATATCCCATTTTTTCGTGCTTATGTGCTATGCAATGTAAACAAAGTAATAGAACATTAAAATGCAAGAAAATAAATAAAAAAGCACACACAAAAAACATAATTTTTATAGTAATTCGAGAAACCCATCCCTACATCCACTCTTCAAAGAGCACACACTTATTGTGCCTTAGGTTCTACTATATCTCATATAATGGAAATACAAAAGTGCTCCCAGCACTCTTCTGGATTCTAGTTCCAGGGGGCATAAATAGTAATCCCAACACTCTTTTGGATTCCAACTCCAGGGGGCTTAAACATACTACTCCTAGCATTTTTCTAGTTTTCACGAGCTCACAAGGAAACTCACTGGTTTCTAAGATCACCAGCAAACTTGATGATTTTCTAGAGATCACCAACAACTCTCTAGTTTTCAGATTAACCAAAAAACTAATACACTTTTACAAAGTATTACAATGAAGAACAATGGAAGATATGATCCTTTAGCAGCTCTTTATAATATAAAAAGATCTTCCTAGAATATAGAGATAATGAACATAATGATTTGAAGGTTGAAGCTCACTAAAGATAACTGAAGCTTAAGCTCGTAGCCATGGGTGGAAGGATTTGCATAAGGTTTAGCTCATTTGAAAAGTATTCCTTCACCACCTTGAATTGTTTCACCTCTTCTCCTTAAATAGCTTTCTTGAAAACTTGACCGTTAGAGGAAGATGATCTTCATTGAATGCAGAGACGAAAGTAGAGAAGTAGAAAATAAATATAGAAGAATATTATAATGATCTCCTATTTGAAAATTTCATCTTCTAATTAATTCCCATATACTTAGAGTTGTTTTGCAATGCTGACCTTGATATAGTAGAAGGTGAATAGCTGCTTCAGGCAACCAATGAATGAGGAGATGCTGCAGTTTTGACTTGATTCATGATTTTAGAAAGAAGATAATAAATTTTGATAAATTCAACTACTCTACTTTAACCAATGCTTTATTATTTTTGTCTAAAGTTAATATCAGACAAAGTCTCTTTCCAGTTGTAAAGAGTTAGTTTGTCTCCTTATTTGTCCATAGTTGATTCAAGATGAATTTGGGCTTCTTATTTTGAAACAAATGTATTTTGCTTTCTGAACTTCTTGTTCCATCTACTACCTTTTCATTATTTCTTTGGATTGTATGAGATTTGGAATAGAGCATTCAGATTGATATCTTTGAGCATATTTCAAAATCTCTGTAACTCAAACTTTCTGAAATGTGGCATATGGTTAGAGCAAATATTTACAGTCATGCACTTGGAAATTTGAATGGGTTCTTGATGTTTGATTCTTGTTTAGCACTTAGAACCTTCAAGCATTTCATTCTCCTTCAATGGATTGTCTAGTTTTACAATCCAAAAAGGTTGTGCTTAGAAGAATATTATTGTAAGATATAGTTGCTGCTAAGTGTTGAATTTTTGCTATTTGAAAATAGTGAATTGTCACTATAGCAAGTTACTGCATGTTATTATAGCAAATCATTATAGCATTTCATATGTTAATTTGTTTGAAGTAGCAAATGAATAAGTTTGTTTGCTGGTACTATAACAGAGATACTGTAACAGATCACTGTAGTAGCGCTTTGTCTGTTAATTTGTCTGAAGTAAGTATTAGACAAATAGGTTTGTCTGTGAGCACTATAGCAATGCTACTATAGCAAATTACTTTAGCAACTCGTCTATTACTTCGTCTACTAATTTGAACTTCATCTTCCACTTCATCTATTACTTCATCGGCTAATTCATCTGAAGCTTTGTTTTAGACAAACTTTGTCATCCACTTTGTTTAGATAAACTTTATCTTCCACTTTGTCTTAGACAAACTTTGTCTTCCACTTCATCTTAGATAAACTTCATCTGTCACTATAATAGTATTGTAGCATTTTACTGTACCAAAAATATTATAGCAAAATTATTGTAGCAATGAACTTACACTTGGAAATTTTTGCACTTTTGCCACATTTTTAACTTGACATTTTTCATTCTATTATAAATCATAATATAATTATCTATACAAAGTTTGCGTAAGTTATAAAGCATGGATATGCAATCTAAATCATGATTTGTTGTTATAAACTCATCTAGGCACTCATTCTTTTTCATCCAAAACATATCTAGACTTATATCAAGATGGAAATGCTAGCGTAAATAATATCCTAATAAGGTACACATATTTTAGGCATATCTTTCTACATTTCAAGCTTATTAGAAGCATCATTAGGATAAATCAAGTCTTAAGACAAATTTTGTTGCCATCAAAATCATACAATAATCTCAATATTCTCCTTCTTTTTAATAATGACAAAACTTGAAGACTTGTGACAATTAAAGGACATGCTAATGAGCCAATAGCAAACCCTTCCTATCTAATTGGAATGTGTAATCTACATATTTCTCACCCTATATTGTTGGGTTCCTAAAGAGTTCACAACCACATATGGATCTTGGTCCTATACAAAGCATAACTATGAGCATGAGATGCGATTAGGTTTCAGCAATATAAAGAACAAGTTCATATCATGAGCAACATCCAAGTTATAATTCAACTTTTCAAGATGTGTAAAAAGTTTTTAAGCCTGTATCAATTCATATATCATTTCAAGGATACATCAAAATCATAACTCTTATTTAAACATAAAGGACACTGAACTGACAATCATATTTCACAAAGAAATTGCATAAGAAACTTTACCACTTCTTTTCAAGAATGAATAATTTTAATCAGATAAGATGAAAAATACACATTACTTTAGTCATTCAATAGTTATTATATGATAATGCATGATCCTAGTTATTATGTTTATTCTTCTCATTATTTTATAGTTTCATGATGTTGTTTAATGATGACAACATTGAATTTTTCTTAATTCAGATTGGGATTTCTATCATTTTGATCATTAGGTGATGCTTTGTACAACTTAAGTTTCTTATGTTCCTTTCTTAAGATGGTAGACTGAGAAATATAACTATGAAGGTAAACTCTGTTTGCGCTATTAAAACTCATTTATAGCTCTCTACAGA
Source organism: Pouteria campechiana (assembly GCA_036873735.1). Lineage (NCBI taxonomy): Eukaryota > Viridiplantae > Streptophyta > Magnoliopsida > Ericales > Sapotaceae > Pouteria > Pouteria campechiana. The sequence continues at coordinate 112 of JAYJMB010000598.1, read as the reverse complement.
CAAATCAATCGACAAAGTCAATTCGTCTACTGTGTAGAAACCTTGTCCTCACTATTAACAGTTTTCTATAACTTGCAATAGACAAACCAAAAGACAAAGCTGCTTTCTTTGG
>JAYJMB010000597.1:2434-12868 GCA_036873735.1 Pouteria campechiana | reverse complement strand
GTGAAAATTAGTATTTCTGAGTAATTTTATAAGTCTTCGTTCGTTTGCAGCCCACCCAAGTTTTTAATCAAAATGTTTTTGGAGATCATACAAATATACAGAGAAATAAGTATGATGGTGGGCTTAGATCCGATGATAATATCTGTGCGAAAATGATTTTGAGTTTTTCAGCCGAACTTTCAGTGGAACTGGTGTTATCCAATAGTATTTCTCAACATTAGGATTGTGTGGCGTGCCGCGAAGGCGTGTTGTCATTGGAGATCGACTTCACGAGTCGGGTCGCCGTCAAAGAGCGAGACAGATATTTATAAATGCCATTCTTGTCTGCTCTGCCAGCGTTCGACGTCATTGACTGGCACGACTTTCGATCTACAGATGCTTAGGCTGCCAACGAGTAAAGAGCGCAGAGGAAATGTAAATTTTAATTATTACTGCCAACCCTCAAAAAAAAATTTTTTTAATTAATTTTTTTATCCATCTAGAAACTCTTATCTATTTTTTCTATCTGCTTTATTGCTAAAACTAATTCTTTATCTATTTTTTTCTATCTGCTTTATTGCTAAAATTATTTCCTATGCCATCGGCATTGTTTTCTTTCATCTTTCTCCTCTTCACCCAGCTAAATACATCATGAACATGTTAAAGAAAGGGCCACATGCTAGCTAATTTAAGAGTGTGGATTGAAAGACTAGTCTAACTCTTTGGTGAAGAGAGTAAATTAAGATGGGGCGGAAGCCGATGATGTAATAGGGTAAAAACTAAAAAGTAAGGGAGTTCATGTAATTTTTATAACAAACTGATTTTCATTAAAGGGTAATTTTTATAGGCGCTCTTGACTTTTCACAAACTTAGCCTTGTCTTTTAAGTCAAAACCAAACACAATTGTTTGGCAATATTACAAGACATTCTTTTGTCATTTGTCGACAATGTAATGTGGCTAAGGTGTTGGACCATTTTATTTTCTATCATTGGTTCAGCGCATCGTATAAAGCATTAATTCCGTGAATAAGTGGACGCATGTATTAAATCACTTATGAAACAAAAAAATAATAAAACGATAAAGAATCAATATTTATAACTCAAATTAAAGTGGAGCTTTACGGTGCAAACAAAAGAGATAATGATGGAGCACAGGATGATTACAAGAAAAAAAAGTTAAAAATATAGAAGCTTATGCTATTTTCTGGATTCAAAAATTTCCATTCTCAACACCACCCAAGAGCTTTTTTTTTGTCAAAAAAAAAATAAAATCTTTTTCTCCTGTTAAGACAATGCGTCTTTTCTTTTTTCTTCCAGTTTCACCTCTAGAGGATATATCTGTTTTCAGGAGATCAACAGAGATTACAAACGAAATACTGGCCGCTGCGGTTTCCTTTTGCACTTTTAATAGGAGTGCAAGTTGGGTCAGGTTAGACCCTTGTCAAGGTAATTTCAACCCTAATTTTATTTGTAGAAACTCTAACTCAACCCTATTTGTAGATTGGGTTGGGTTGAGTTCAACTTAACTCTTACCCAAACTTCTACAATTCTCATCAAGTTCGAGTCAATAATTTAAGTTTATATCTTTTATATATATTTTAAAATACTAATTAATTACACAAAATCTGCTTATAAAGAATAAATTTTGACATATTAATTTTAAAAATAAATATATAAGGATTAATGTATTAAAGGGAAGCTTAAGACTTTCAAAGGAAAGAAATAAAAATGGTATTAGTTTTTAAAATTGAACTCTTATTTAAAATAATTAGATATATGTTTATAATTTTATTTAAAATAATAAATAGTAAATTAAAAATTAAATGCATATTTTTATTAAGTTATTAAAATAGGCCAAGTTAGTCAAGTTACAGCCATATTAATCTAACTCTAACCCTATTTTTTGATTAAGTTGCATTTTTTAACCCAATCTGAATTTACAAGTCAAAAATTATGTCCAAACCCTATCTAAACTTTGGGTCAGGATTGCCCAGCATGGGGTTGGGTTGACTCCACCCAATTTGCACTCCTATTTTTAACTTGGGAGGAAAATTTTCATTTTTTTAGGGTTGCTAGGACGTTAGAAAATGAGATTGTTGCTAAAAATGCTCAGAAATGATTTTAGTGACATAGGAATAATCTTTTGCTGCATGGCAGGCTGCCGCCTGCCAGGCGTGCACTTTAACCAGTTTCTTCTTTAGCCATCTGAGAAGCTTAGGCGTTTATTTCTAAAGCAAGATTGCATTTTTGAGGGGGTGCTTGACAGAGAAAAATAAATTTTTTTAAACGTGATTTTATGATGACAATATTGGCAAATTTAATGCCATTTATAAAGTAAAAGAAGAATTACTTCGGAAGATTTTCCAGTTTTATCCGTTGTTTGGAGGGACAACAAATTGAACTCCAAGAAATAATAACATTTTTCATATAATTCTTAATATTTTTAATCATTAATTCTTATATGTTTATTTTATTTTTATATCAACTTTCTCATCGTTGGTCCTGAAAATTAACCCTTTTAAGGGAATCGCCCTGCCAGTGATTTGGATAATCTGGTTTCCATACTTTAATTGGGTTCAACTCCCAACCGATTGCTTCTGATCTGAGGAACACGAAGAAGAAAAGCATTTGTGGGTTGTGACAGCTCCACTTTAGTTGGAAAAACCCTCTCAAAAACGTGAGTATTATTACCCCAGCCAAACAGACATCAGATATCAGACTTTCCCTTCATTTTTACAAGTGGGGACAGATGCTGAATGCACCAGATCTTGCACAATCATCCAATTCCATTAATATCCAAATGGGCCCATTCGATTCAGCGGCTCGGATCAGTGCAGCGGATGAACATTCAACGGTCAGGCGAGCATTTACGGCACATGCTGCCATCCATTCCTGCATTATTTTTTACTAACAAAAAATTAGATAATCAAGTGGGCTACATTAAAAAAAGAAATTACGGCGTAAGACTTTTTAATGGTTCAAATCATTTGAGACAAATGGTAAGGCAAGTTAAGTCATATATATTATTTAAATTCATTAAATATATTTTTAATTATATGAAGAATAATTTTTTAAGAAATACACAATTTAGGACCTTTTTTTTTGGTATAACTAACTTTAGTATTTGATTTGGATATTTTTAACATTAAATAATTAAATTATATTTAGGTATTATATACAGTGGGATGAATTTAAGAAATAATACGGGCCCTGCGTTTTGATTTTAGATCTCTCCCACTGGTAGTGAGATATGGTTCCATACAAGTTGTGCAATGCCATGTGAGGTTTGACCATTAAATGGGTGGCCAATTCCAATTTATAGAATATTTTAAATATTAGTTATTTTTGATAGTACAAATAATACAAAAATAAATTATGCTAAAAAATTCAAGCTGGAGGATGTTTCGACAATTGAAATTACTGTGGAAGCATCAGGGACATGTATTATATTGTATATAATATTTAAATTATTAAATATATAATAGGCTATATCATGATTTTCACAGTAACAGCTTGTTCGGCAACTGAAAAAAAAAAGTAAAAGAAAGGAGAAAAAAAATGACGACAGTGGCAATGATGTAAGATAAATTAAATAAATATAAAATAAATATAATGTTTGGAATTTGGATGAAAATATGAATAGTGACTTAAAAAATAAATAATAAATAGGGAAAAATAATGATTTAAAACATTGATAAAAAAAAAGGGAAGGCAGTAAATTCCCACTTCTCTTCCTAATCTCCAATCACAATTTTTGTCTGGCGTGACCCACTTGACATGTGATTTAGATGTTTTTAATATAAAAGGGTAAACATAATTAAAATATTATATATTAGAGGATTGACGTGGAAAGGGGGTCCAATTGTTCGCGGCCGACTTTGTTACCTATCCAGAATCTGTGGACCTTCGAATTTGGAGTTTGGAGTCTGGAGTGGACACGCCTTCCTAGGATTAGCCGGCCGCCGTTACAGTTCGCTTCTTTTCCGTCGCGATGGATGATGCATATCAGTACTGGCATCCGGGCATATAATAAGAAATTTTCAACAATAATAAAAAATAATAAATATATTACGTTGATGAATTAATTATTTTGCCTATCTTTTTTACTTTTTATTCTCTTTAGTTTTCTACTGTCGTATATTATAATTTTTTTATTTATAAATTAAATTTATGAAAACAAGTTTTATATATCTTAGACAAGATGGACGGCTATGATAATTGAAATTTTTTATTCGTGAGCCGCTGAAGTAAAACGGTAGGTCGGTACAGCGCAACATAAGATAACAGCACGTGCTGTCGAATCCGCAGCCACCTGTCCAATCGTCCGCTCCATGTCGCACATAAATGCTGACGGAGATGGAAATAGATACAGTTTACAACCACTTTAGTAAACATGGCTTTTACCTTTCCATCACATGAGATTTTTGTGTGATCCAGACCGTCCAGACGTATTTTCTAATTAGGAAAAACCATGTCTAGCAAAATTGACTTGAAGAACTGAACATTTGCTGCCATATTATGCCTACTTTATTTCCAGCAAATTGGAATTTGAGCAGGGATTAGATCAGGGCTGCTTTCTGATCAATAAAAATCCAGAAATTGAGTAAGATCTTGCTGGCTTGGACTCTGGAGACGTTCACATAATTCATAGATGTGAAGAGTATGGGTCACCATTCTTTTTTAAAATGGCAACAAAATGGCAAAAAAATAAAAAAAAATCGGGTACCGTGGTTAAGTAATAGTAGGCGTTCTCACCTGCAACCAACAACTGCAAATGCAACCGGTGGAGTTGTGAGACCAAAGGTGATGATTACATGACATCCAACCAGTGCAACATACTTCTACAATAATGAGAGTAAGTAGCTCAATAATCATTCCCATTTATCTTATTTTCCATGAGCATGATTACATGATTATTGGATATTACTAAAGTTTGGGCTGTCCAATATTCACGGTAGGATAAACATCTAAGATGTATTGGATGACATAAATATCCAACAATGGTCCACACAATCTCCAGAATCTAACTTCCGAAAGCATTGGTTAACAGTGACAGAAAAGAATCTTCTGCCACCCAATGTTTTATGGAGTGTGAGAGAAACACACAGACTGAAAAGAAGATGAGGAAAGAAAAGAAAAGAGCAAAAAAGAAAGGCTCGATTTAGAGTTTGTGTGTGAAGTGAATTTGATTCCTTGCGTAGTTTCACGGATTATGAATAGATTCTCTGTCTTGAGTTGGAAGACTGATGGAGATTTCTTTGCCATATATCAACTAAAACTGGTTCTAGCCTCATCGGCTCCCGTCCGTTCTTTCACTGGTTTTTCTCCCGACCCAATAATCTTGTAAAATTTCCTCTACCATATTTTTTTTAAGTGTATTCAGGCATTTTTTACTGTGATGTTGTCTGGATTCTTCAAATCACTTGTGATTTCTTCTTGTTTGCCTCTTTTTTTTTTTTTTTTTTTTCTTGTTTGCCTCTTGTTTGTCAGCTGTAGTTCAATTAGTGACCCTCCTTTTTCCTCTTATTAGATGCATCCGTTTCTTCTGTTTCAGCAGATTGTTATGTGCGTTTCTAATTAATTGAAGCTTTATCCTTTTAACTGCGTTTGAAGCTTGCTAGCTGAATGGCTGGCCCTCCAGCTTTTTGACATGTCGTTCTCTTTGTTATTTTTTTTTTGTCCTGCCAATTATTTTTATTTTTTTCGAGTTCTTTAGATCTTCTTTTTTTGTTTATCTGCGCGTGGCCTATTTTTCACAGTACCACCGATGCGTAGTTCATTCCACATCAATTTGGCAGTAAATTTATGAACTAGTTCAGTTCCATGAAAGGGAATTGGCTCTCTTTCTCTGTGTGTCAATTTATCAGCAGAACCATTTACAATTAATACTTCAATGCTTGTTTTACGCAATCATGCCTCGTTGGTTGCTGGATTTTAGATTATTTTCATTAGTTTTTTCTTTCCCTTCTGGTTTCAATTTTTTAAATTTGACTGACTTATTTAACTAAATCTAACTCTGCCTGTCAGTTCAGCATTTCCAATGCATATTTTAGTAAACTAGTCGTCATAGATTTGACTTTTGACTTCATTTACATTTGTTCTGTTCCTTTCCAACTTTTCCTGCCAGTTGTTTCTATTCAGTCATTATCTATTTGCAAGACTGGAAGCATTTGTGTGTTGAAGTATGCACTGAAACTTGGTTCATGTGTATCTCCGGCTGTCCATTCATGGCGCATGGGAATCTTTCTTTGAAACCTCCATAAATATGGTCGGTTTTCTATTTTATTATACTTGTATCCTCGCGTTTCATGATTTTTGAAGTTGATGGGTTTGTGAAATCACATCCCTAGTTATGAATTGCTGCTTCTCTGCTTCTTCAGCGTACAGTCTGACATGGATAATAAAAATTCCAGGACCTATGTTGGTGTGATACGACGAAGGGGCTGAGATTCTTGACATTTCAATCTTGGAGATGGCCAGATTCGACCATATCTCAGTGTTGCTGTTGGCTTTGGTATTGGTGTCAAGTTATTACTTCAGCCCAGCTGAAGCTACTGGCAGAAACCGAAATGTCAGTTTTCCATCAAGACCCAGAGTTGTAACCATTGGAGCTTTGTTTACTTTCGACTCAGCGATCGGCAGAGCAGCAGCACCTGCAATTAGAGCAGCACTTGATGATGTGAATGCCGATGCAACAGTCCTTTCTGGCACAAAGCTTGATGTTTTCTTCCAGGACACTAATTGCAGTGTCTTTCTTGGAACCATTGAAGGTATGTACAGCACTTCTGATGCAATAAAGTAGCTGTTAGAATCCTAGAGTACTAATGCTCCCAAATTGCATCTTGTGTCATCGAGATAAAATCTTTAGGTAGAAATTTGGGAACTATGTTACCATTCTCCCGATTCACCCCTCCTCTCCTGAGGTGCATCCGTGCACGTGCTTTAGCTTCTTGGGTGGAATTTCATCCTTTGAAAGGTAAAAGGGGAAGTTCAACGAATCTGTTGGACTACCTGTTTTTCCATATTTGGGTTACTTTGAATGTCCAAAAGCAGAAAAGAAAAAGAAAAGTAAAAAAGAAAAAGGAACTGTGTAACTGCAAGATACCCTTCCACCAAAGTTAAAATTTTCCTGTATGTTCAGATTGGATCTCTATTGGAGTTGCAGAAGATGAACCATCATAATGCAGTTTCTGAAATTACTGTCACTAGTAAGCTTTTATACCATCAAACAATGCGGCAGTGATAAACTGGGTAACATCCAAATGGCGATAGTTCCTATGCTGGCCTAAACATCTTCATAGGTGATCATAATTTGTTACTGGAGTTCATTGGTTTTATGGTTGCAAACATTCTGGAAGACAAATTAGCCAACCATCCATGTGTAGCCAAGAAACTTGGAAGTGGTAGGATTTGAAGGAAAGAAACTTACATTTTGCCAAAACTTAGTGAGATCTTATAACTTGAAAGAGGTGCCTATCAAGAGCCATCTCCCTTGGGCCAAAAAGGGCTAAAAAATCCTAATTGCTTCATGAATGGTTAAGATTACGCCATGGAGCAATTATCCAATGGTTAAGAATAAACGAAATCTTCTATATGGACTCTTCAATATCTTTGATAGTGCTTGACTTTATACCTCCTTATGTAGCTTTGCAGCTGATGGAGAAAGAAATAGTCATCGCCATTGGCCCGCTGTCCTCTGGTATAGCTCATGTCATCTCTCATGTTGTGGATGAACTTCAGGTCCCATTGCTGTCATTTGCAGCAACTGATCCCACTCTCGCTTCACTGCAATACCCTTTTTTCCTTCGCACAACACAAAGTGACTACTTCCAAATGAATGCAATCGCTGATATAGTGGAGCATCATGGGTGGAGGGAGGTAATTGCCATTTTTGTGGATGATGACAATGGAAGAAATGGGATTTCAGCATTGGGTGATGCCTTGGCGAAGAAACGCTTAAAGATATCTTTCAAAGCTGCATTCCCACCTGGTGCCAGTCAGGCATCCATCAGTGAGTTGTTGGTCAGAGTGAATCTGATGGAGTCACGAGTATATGTCCTGCATGTAAATCCTGATACTGGTGTTAATATTTTCTCCATTGCAAATCGCCTTGGTATGATGAGTAGTGGCTATGCGTGGATAGCGACAGACTGGCTCACAACCTTTCTAGATTCAGCAGAACCAGCAAGTGCAGATACAATGAATCTTCTACAAGGAGTTGTTACTCTTCGCCGTCATACACCAGATTCTGATCTCAAAAGAAAGTTCACAAATAGATGGAACAGCTTAGTTAAGAAAGGAAATGAAAGTTCGGGCTTGAATGTTTATGGGCTTTATGCCTATGATACTGTTTGGTTAGCTGCTCATGCTATAAATGCATTTTTAAACGGAGGGGGAACAATTTCCTTTTCAAGGGATTCTCGGTTGCATGATGAGAATGGAAGTACACTGCATTTAGCAGCGCTGAAGGCATTTAGCCAAGGCCAGAGATTGCTACAGTCCACATTACACACGAATTTTACTGGTTTAACTGGACCTGTGGAGTTCGATTCTGATAAGAATTTGATCCGTCCTGCATTTGAGATTCTCAACATAGTAGGGACAGGATTACGGATGGTTGGATATTGGTCTAACTATTCACATCTTTCAGTTACTACCCCAGAAATCCTATATCAAAATCCTCGAAACTCATCTGCTGCCAATCAGCAGCTTCACAGCATCATCTGGCCTGGTGAAACTGCAACTGCCCCGCGAGGATGGGTGTTCCCAAACAATGGTAAACCACTAAGAATAGCTGTCCCAAACCGAGTTATTTATAAGGAATTTGTCGCAAAAGCTGATAACCCTGATGGGGTGAAAGGCTTTTGTATTGATGTGTTCAATGCTGCTATCCAGTTGCTGCAATATCCTGTTCCTCACCAATTTGTATTGTTCGGAGATGGGAAGAAAAATCCAAATTACAATGAGCTTGTGTCCAAGGTTGCTGATAATGTGAGTAAACTACTTTCGAATATTTCTTCTGTCATTTGATCTGTATGGCATTCTTTAAGTTTAATGCCACATTTAAATGCACGATTGAATAGGATTGTGGGAATGGCTAAACTGTGGTTACATTTCTTAAGATGGGGCCAGATTTGAACCATTCTAGATAGTTTCCCTTCTTAACATTCATGGTAGCACAAACAGATCTCAAGTTGGAGTTACATTTCTTCCATGATCATTTAGAAAGTGTTCTTACTGTGATTTGAAGCATAATTCTTACGTGGATCTCAGTAAAGGTAAAAATTAATTATCCCATTTCAATTCAATTGTGCATCAACATGCCAACCAAATTCATGAAACCTCGTTAAAAAGCAATGTTTCTGTCTCAGCAATATGATGCGGCTGTTGGGGACATAACCATAGTTACAAACAGGACAAGGATCGTGGATTTTACACAACCTTACATCGAATCAGGCCTTGTTGTGGTGGCTCCCGTCAGAAAGGTCGACTCAAATGCATGGGCTTTCTTGAAGCCCTTCTCCCTGGAGATGTGGCTCGTCACAGCTGCCTTCTTTCTCTTTGTGGGGGCAGTAATTTGGATTCTGGAGCATAGAATCAATCCTGAATTCCGTGGAAAACCAAAGAAACAGGTTGTCACAATTTTCTGGTTAGTATCTCCAAATGCCCAAGTAGTCTTTTCCATTAGGAAGCAAATTCCTGATGCTGTAATGGGTGTACTTGTGGTGCTCCTAAATCATGCAGTTGCCATGAGTTTTCTCTGGGTTTACACAATTGGTCAGTTAATACATTTTTCGTTTTATTTTCAAAGCATGCCTTCATTGTCTCTACTGATTTAACATTTTCCCATCTCTATAGTTAGCATGCTTGTGTCATTGGATTTTTCATCTCTCTTGTTGGCATAACCAGAAACTTCTTTGGTTCAACCGAAATCATGTGCTTTTTGACCAATGTCTACAGAGTCTTTTCCATCTGTATTGGCTACTGCTTCCCACCGAATTCTTTCCACACAAAGAAATCCATTATCCATTAGATGACAAGCTTCATCTATCAACTCTGTTCATATTCCATAGCACATCAATTATTAGCAACCTTTTTTTTAATCATTGTTTATCTTGTATAGAACTTTTTGACCTTTGATTTTACTCTAGTCCAGGGAGATCTTGTGTTGAATATGGCACTCACCCAATCTCTGTGTTGCAGGTTTAGCTTCTCCACAATGTTCTTTGCTCACAGTGAGTATATTTTGCCATTCTTTGTATTGCAACTGTTTTCCTTTTTACCTTCTTTTGAAGAATAAAAAATTAGTTTTGCCTAGGCTCATAAAGATTTCGGGAGTAATCAGTCCAATCCAAGTACATGTTCAAAATATTTCATGAAACCTGATGCTAGTTTACAACTATATATACTCACCCTTAGCCATAGACGACCTTGCTAGACACATGGACATGTTCA
>JAYJMB010000596.1:0-17804 GCA_036873735.1 Pouteria campechiana | reverse complement strand
GGTAAATTAGGGGAGACTCTGTTGGAATTTCCTCTGAATTTACCACTAGTAACGCTCCAGGAAGGAGGGGCGTTACACTCAAAGTAATGCCTTTTGCATATTTTCAATAGTTTTAACACTTGAAACAGAAACTAACTCCATCAGGCGAAATATTTAAGTAAAACCAATGAACTTACATCAAGTAAGGATCCAAAATAGGTGAATTTAGGTATTGAAACATGATAAAATATGAGCTTCTCAAAGAACATCTTCACTCCTTGCTCACCAGCCCTAACTCACAGTTGAGATTCTTTACTTGTCCTGCTAACTCAAAAAAATAAGAATAAGAAGGCGTAAGTCCCGAGCAAACTCAGTAAGCATGCATATTAGTAAACAATAATTAATTCACATACATCATAATTTACACCAAACCATGAATACAAATATAACAATCATTCTGTCATGGTATCCAAGAACCATAACCATGAATCCAATACACTCACATCTCATCCTAAGATGCAAAACACAATATGCATAAATTCATACAAATAAAATCACACCATGAGTCTCATGCCCTCATTTGCTAAAAAATTGCTAATACAATACTCTACGCCTTTCAGGCGAATACAATTATAACCATCATCTTGCTATCTAGGCACCTCTTGTCAAATCTAAGTCATTCTGGATGTATCATATCAACTATGTCATTCAGATACAATATCACCATATTTATACACATACACTACTATGAAATGCTTTCCATTCCATCAATACATATTCATTGAAATACAACAGAAATAATACTGATGAGATAGTCTCTATCCCCATTCATTCATACAAACATCACTCTAAATACAATCAACGAATACATAGTGTTCTCTATCAATATACACATGTATAACAAAATGCACATCAACATAAACATGGGACATTCTTTATCCCATCACATTCATGTTTACAATTCTAATAAATAGTAACCTTTAAGAAATCACTAGATATCCATTATCCCTAGTCATGCATACATGCTAGGATTCAAACATATGAGATAATCCATATCCCCATCCATGTATTCAGCAAAATAATGCCTAATTACCTTAATGGAGCTCATTTTATCATCTTTTTGTTCCTTGTCTTGGCTTTCCATTCATATATTGATGGCCATACACAAGAACAATTCAATTGATATATACCTCTCATTAGAACATTTCATCATACATTTAATGCATATAGGTGAGCTACCCAATTCTATAAAGATATAGTAGTTCCACTTGCATTCTTACCGTTACTCAATTCATTTATATAATACATTATCATTAATCATAGCCCAACATACACCATTCCCTCACCCTACTTCATTAGGATTCTAGGGTTATATTCAGGCCCTTCACACATAGTTTGCTTTCCATCAAAGCATTTTCTTAAACATCTCATATACTTAGATTATAACATTTCTATAAGGCAATTAAAGGGGATTTCATTTCCAATATCATACATCCATCATACTATACAGTTCAATAGCTAGATCATCATAAAACAAACCAATTAAACCCCTTCACTAAATCAATTAGTTGCTTAAACACTTGATACACAAAAACCCTTTTCAAACTCCACTTAGGTTACGGTTCACAATTAGATTTTTCACCCTCAAACAAGTCCTAAACCACTATAATCCATGAATTAGTCATTTTTCAATGATTAAGATAGTAGTTCTACCATTTTTTCTAAATTTTACTGTTCACAAAACTCTACTTCAACATAAATCATGATTTCTCATGCCCATACAAGCCCCAAAATACTATAATTCATGAATTAAGCATTTTTTCCTTGATTCCTTATCATTTTATTTCACAAAAATCACTATTCCCAGGTTATTCAAAACCCTAGCAAAGTAGAAAATGAAATTCGGTTAGGAAAAATGACCTCGCCTTTGATTTCATACGTAGCTATCCTCTCTAAACAAGAATCCAAGCTCCAAGCTCCAATTAGCTCCTTCCAATTTCAAAAAAAATGGATTTCCTTCCTTCACCATCCAAACGGCTGAAACTTGAGTTTAAAGACAAGATCAAGTGATTTTACAACTAAAAAAGGTAATTTCTTAGCTAAAATGGCAAGAAATTCATGGTTAGAAGTTTGGGTTTCAAGGCTAGGGCATGGGGAAGAAGAAGAAACAAAATAGAATGAAAAGAAACAAAACGCAATGACTTTAAAAAGCCATCCACCAACTTTACCCGTTGACCGGTGTCGCGGCACCCAATTTGCTAATGCTACCCTGCTTGGCCTCTCCCAATCCGGTGTTGCGGCGCTCGCACTACTGCCTCTGCCTTGTTTCCTTTTTGCCTTATTTCCTTTCTGCTTTGATTCCTTACTTCTTTTATTCCTTACTTCTCATACCCTTTTGGCCTTGATTTTTTTAATATAAAATTCATAATTTGTTCTCAAATAAATAAAAATCAAATCATATAGCCATTTACATATACATTTAATTTCCACAACTACATTTATCTTAGATGCAATTCATACATACTTTTGTTTCAAAGCAAATTCTTCCTCATCTTAAATCTTCACCAAATTCATATTTAAAATTATCTTCATCTCAATTCTTCATTATAACTAAATAAGAAAATTTATCCCCCATTTTCAACACCTCAGGTGTTACACTTTGTAATAAACTCTCTCACCAAATAAGCTAATTGTTATTTGGTGAGAGAGTTAGTTGCAAAACCAATATAACTTGATATCAGGAGTTCAGAGCGTAGTTTGTAAGAAAATTAATTTTGAGACTAATAAAAACTTAAGATTAGGGGTTTGAGTATGAAATGTGATAAGTCATTATGAAACACTTTTTAAGTTCGAGAGTTAGCCCAAACGATAAAACCATGCTAGCTTTTTATGCCTGCAAATTCTGGTGGGTTTAAAGTCAATAACACTTCACATCAACTAACATTAAGGGTGTTACAAATAGTTTCAAAGTCACTTTCTAACTATTCCATTTGAGCAAATGTGGTGTGCTCACATTAGATGTGTGGTGAAAGAGATCTTTAGGTATATATGATAATACCTCAAGTCATTGTGAGATACCTTTGGGCTAGAAAGTTAGCCCAAATAGACAAAACCGTGGGCTCTGCTCATCAAAAGGATTTGGTGAGCCCAATACAAACACTACTTCACATTGGCTAGAGCTGGAGGTGTTACAAATAGTATCAAAGTCATTTTCTAGCCATTACTATGTGATCAATTGTGGTGAGCTTACATCAGATGCACGGTGAAAGAGATATTGGGATATGTTTGGTGACATTTCAAGTCATTGTGAAACGCCTTTTGGGCTAAAGAGTTTGCTCAAAAGGACAAAATCATACAAGATTTACATGTTAGCAAATTTTGGTAGGCTTAAAGTGAACAATACTTCACATTGGCAAAAATTGAATGTGTTACAAAATCTATAACTGAAATATAATTTTATTAAAAGTTGAATTTTAAATTCTTTGTAGACTATAAATCTAATAAAATTCTAAATTAATATAAAATATAATAGTAAATTAAAATTTTAAAAAATTGGTATAATAAAATAGTTCCATGATTTTCATTAAGAAAAAAAGTTTTTTTTTTTACTGATGTGATTAGTATAAGATCAAAATATATTTGTTATTTTGTAAATGTATGACATATAATAAGAGAAATTGTATTAATGGATTTCATTTAACTGTAAATTATGTTAATTTTATATCTTCATAAGATTAATGCAATTTCGATACCATGTTGTGAAACTTTGATGTTGAATTTAGCTAAATTTCAAAAGTTATTATCCATTTTGCTGTAGTTGACAAAAGTTAATGTCCGTTTTCAAAAGAATCTAGCGTTGTTGATGACAATGAATCTCTTAAACGACAACGTAAAGAGAAATCCTATCCCCAGCGTTACAGCGAAACGACATCCACTCGACTCAAACTTTAACCAACCAAACCAAGCTCTTTACATCCTGTGCAAATGGCTTCCGGTTAATGCACAATGCTTTGTTGTACATGTAAATTTTTCTTTTTTTTTTATTATTTCGTTTGATATTTACACATGCCCACTAATATTTCCTCAATTTTACTTTTTTATGTAATTATTGATTGTGTATTGTCAATCTTATCTTTCGCTGTCATCAATCCTATTTATTTTATTTTTACTAGCGGCTGACTGACTGACATAATGCTGGCATCATTTGCATCCCATTTCGAGCTAGAGCTCCATTACATCATCTCTTCAAGATAGAGAAACAGTTTAGTGAAAAAACTGTTTTCCAGATTGTCTTAACTTTCCGTAAGATTGCAGCAAGGTAGAGGCTTATGGGAAATTTGCTCATAAAAGAACTTTTGTATGGAAGCATTTAGTAAAACGAATACGACGGTTTTATGCAAAAGTAACTTTGATTTGGAAAGTTATTTAGCGCATAGCCGTAAACTAGCTTGATGGGATTATGCGTTGGGGGACATGTGATATGTACAGCTAGAAGGCATACAACGTATGCATTTTACTTTTCTTCCCATCACCGTATGACCACCCTTCGGTCCTCCCAACAAAATT
This sequence comes from Pouteria campechiana, assembly GCA_036873735.1. Taxonomy (NCBI): domain Eukaryota; kingdom Viridiplantae; phylum Streptophyta; class Magnoliopsida; order Ericales; family Sapotaceae; genus Pouteria; species Pouteria campechiana. The sequence goes on along the minus strand of JAYJMB010000596.1, from coordinate 13,259 downwards.
CGTGAGTAGAATCTCCAAGCCACAGCATGGATTAATGCATAGCCGTGACTTGATCTTTGATGAAATGTCACAGTTCTCCACCCGAAAAAATAAAAAAAGAGTTCGACAGTCTTCCAACTTGCAGCAGCATTTGATAAGAACCAACAGAAACAGTTTCGCACGCATTAGCTATGAAGTCTGTTTGACGCTGTTATCGCACTGTTTGAGCAAATATTATTCAGCTGAAGAGTATTGAGCGACCACTATCATTAAAAATCCACGGTTACTGGATGATGCTTTAGCCGAGCCTTTGAATGGCTCTACTTCAATTCCTGGTACTGTAGAGCATTTATCAGACTGCACGCAGCCGAGTTCTCTGCATCCTTCACCCGCGATTTCTGACCACCACATGAAACATATCTGACACCTGCAGCTTCTATTTGCACTGAAGACGTGAACAGCCTTCCATGAGGTGGCCCTTCTTCTTTCTCTAGCCTGCAGGCAATGTAAAATAGAATTTGTTAATCCTCAATAAAATCTCAAAACTGCAATATATATATATATATATATAGAGAGAGAGAGAGAGAGAGAAATGATCCAATGTAGCCGCCTACACTGAAATATTCATTGTAGGCGGCCTTTTCAACATGCAATGCAGCGGGCATCATCCAGGCCCTTCGTGAGCACTGCGAGTGCGGGAGGGAGCGAGGTTCGGCTTTCGGACTCCGTCTCCCAGGAACACAAAACTCGCGGTACGGAGGGAACATGATGTGACTGCTTCCAGACTCCTATCATGGAAGATTTTCAAAACTCCAGCATGAAAAACCCAAAACCTAAACCTCTTTGTCATCTTCCCACCTCGTTAAATTTTTTACTCCAAGGAGGAATTTATAAAGTGTATTTTAAAAGTCTCCATTTTTAGTGTAATTTCATGATTTTTTTTATTAATGTGTAAACCGCATTTATTTTTATTGAAAATTCCATAATTTTTTGAGGCATAAAATAATTGAACATCGGCAATCAAATTAATAAACGAAAATATAAATTTTTTTAGTCTAAATTTCATTAATTTATTTATAGTGTAAATTTCACGAATTTCATTAAAAAAAATTTAGTGTACATTTCATTAATTGAAACTAGATCTGGATTAAAAATTTAAAATCCAACGTTGGAAAATCTAACTGCTTGTTATTCGAATCCATGTCCCAAATTATGGCCCATGTCTGAAAACCAGGATTTCATATACCAAGTCCACGTCCATGTCGGAATCGCAGTAAAACCCTTTGTAATCCATGTCCCAAACTATGCCCCATGTCCGAAAATCAGGATTTCATGTCCCAAGTCCACGTCCATGTCTGAAACATAGTAAAACCCTTTCGTAATCTATGTCCCAAATTATGTCCCATGTCCGAAAAACAGGATTCCATGTCCCAAGTCCATGTCCATGTCTAAAACGCAGTAAAGCCCTAAAGTAAATAGGCAAATCGCTTCGGCTTTTTGACTCCGTCTCCTAGACATAGAAAACGCGGTACGGAGGGTGCACGACAGGGACTGCTTCAAGTCTCCCTCACTCACAGCGGCATGCCATCTTCTTGCCCTCTCTCACCTTGTCTGCTCTGCTTCTGCTCTTCCCCAACCGGAAATGAACTTCTCTCCTCCTATCTGCACTACGTCCCGCATCTCCCATATAAATATTTCAGGTCTGCTTCTGTAGGTCCATTACCCCCAAATCCCTTGACTCAGAGCAGACTTTGAAAATCAGCAGATTCCTTCAAACCTGCTACTCTAGCAAATGAGAAGTTTTTGAAGTAAGTTATATTCGTTCCACTCATTCATTATTATCGTTGTCGTTGTTTTTTTCCAAAAGTTGCATCTGTTTCACGACAACCCCATGTGCTTTTTGTTATTACTTCAAGTCAAGTGACTTAGTTGTTCAAGCTTCTCTCGATTGGAAATATTTGAACCGCACAGCAGCTGTTTGATTAAATGTCTACTGGATTTAATTTATTTAAATTAAACAATTCTTTTTTTATTTAATTCCTATCCATGGATTTTACTATTTTCGTTTTCAATTGCAGATGGATTTGTTATAATAAAATAAATCCAACTTTACAAACTAAATGGCTATTCATCTGAATTTTACACTGTGTATCATGTTTTGTAGTGATTAGCATATTTACTCAAGGACAGTGTTATTATCTATTTTGCCACAGGTGGTTTTAGGTCCATGAATCTACATGTAGATATTGTGAACGTAAATGACACGGATGGGGCAGCTTCCTCTGATCCAAATGTACGGGTTGTCGAAATAGGCAGTACAAAAGTCGATAATATGGATGTAGTTAGCAGTACTGTACAAAATTCCTCGATAGGACACCATGAATTTTTGCCCAGAGCTCCATTGATATAACCCCAAAGATTGGTAAGCAATTTGACAGTGAGGAACATGTTTACCATTTCTACAATAGTTATGCAAAACTATGTGGGTTTAGTATTAGAAAGTGCTACGCAAGAAAATTGGTCAATGGAGACGTATGTGCTCAGGTTTTTAAATGCTCTTAAGGAGGGATTAAGGCAGGCCAAACCCATTGGAGTAGATTGCCTGCCAGCTAACTCCAATCGGCCACATGAAGCTTTAAATGTTAAACCCACAGAGAATAATAAGCAAAAGTATAAAGAGAGAGATCTCACCAGATGTAATTGCATAGCATTGCTTGGGGTTACTAAACATCGGGGTTGTGATAAGTGGGTTGTTACAAGATTTGTACCTAAATATAGCCATGGTCTAGAATCACCTAATAAATCTCATTGTTTACGATCACATAGGAATGTGCCGGATTGTCAAATAGATATTGCTGAAGGATTGAATCAAGTTGGGGTTGGTGTAGCGAAGGCATTAGACTTTATGGGTTGTGAGGCAAGTGGGTTGAAGAATTTGAAGTTTTTACAGTTAGACCTTAGAAATGCTTATAGAAGGCGATGTCAATCCAAGTTTAGCAGGGAGGCAAATGCCTTGTAACAATACTTTCAGAGTCAATCAAAGACCAATTGTCAATTTAGTTTCGACCTACAAGTGGATGGGAAAGGACATCTGACGTCATTTTTTTGAGTTGATGGTGCAGCCAAAATTGATTATGGGGCATTTGATGATATTATGTGTTTTAGCACGACGTATAAGACAAATAAATATGATATGCCATTTGGATCGTTTGTTGGTGTTAACCATCATAAGTAATTAATATTACTTGGGGCGGGACTCCTTTTTGGTGAGACCACAATGATTTTAAATGGTTATTTAAGGTATGGCTTGATGTGATGGGAGGTGTAGCTCCTAAAGTAATAGTAACTAACCAAGATGCTGCTATTTCAATGGTTGTAAGAGATGTATTCACTCAAACCCACCATGTTTTTTGCATGTGGCACTTGAATAAAAAATTTAATGAAAAGATGGGTATTGTGATCCATAACAATCCATCTTTTTACAAGGCTTGGTCTAATTACATATACAGAAGTAAAACATTAGATGAATTTGAAAAGGCATTGGCTGATATGATTAGTACTTATGGCTTGCATGATCACTCATGGCTGTAACAACTGTATAATATCAGAAATGCGTGAGTGTCTGCTTATGTTAGATGTCATTTTTTAGCTGGCAGGACAACTACAGGCCGTTCTGAGAGCATGAATTCATTATTTGATAAATATGTGCATCGCAATACAAAATTGTTAGAATTTGCTTGTGTATATGAACAGGCTGCTAAAGGGAGGCATTGGGCAAAAATAGATGCTGATTGCAAAACAACATATGGCATGCCAGTTATGAAAACACAGCACACTATTAAGTGTGACATGGCAAAAGTGTTTTTTAAGAAATTCCAGAAAGAAGTTGAGCAATGCCAGTATTATTTTGCACAGATTAGTGTGTCAGACGGCCATATAGATCGATATTTTGTTCATAGATATTCAAGTGTTGATCCCGAAAGGGTTAGAAGAGTTGAATGGGACAATGAAAGCAAAGTGGCCAAATGTTCATGCAAAAAATGAGAGTTTTTAGGGATAGTGTGTACACATATTCTTATAGTATTTCGTGTACGAGGGACCTTCAGTATGCCTGAAAAAATAATTTTGAGTAGGTGAACCCAAAGACTTAAGGAAAGGATCATACACCAACAATGTGTCACAACATCAAGTGTTGAAAATTCAAAGATTATATGGCACCACAATTTGATGCAAGAATATGACAAGATAGTTCGCAATGGGACCAACGATTTGCCTCTTTATGAAATTGTTTTTTAAAGCTTGAAGAAGATTCAAAAATCAATAGAAGAATATAAGAGAGAGCATGTCTTGGAAGCACGCGATGATGCTGAAGGGAGTGATGCCAACTTCAATAACAAAAGTGTGGGAGTTGTACATAAACCTAATTTAATGCTACCCTCAAATGATGATATGGCAACCCCACCAGCTAATGCCCCAGTTGATGGGGTACATAACCACAACTCCCAACTAAATGCAATACTGGAACCACATAGCGTGAAAATAAAAGGTCGCACTAGTAAGAGATTCAAGTCAACAATTGAGGTGGTTGGTAGAACTGGGGCTGGTAAGTTGTATCACGATTGTAAGAAAATTGTTATTGGGCACGATAGGAGAAATTATCCATTGATGAGAACCTCCAATCCTGTGTCTGATTCATCCCATGGCAATTTTGAATAGAGAGGTCCTTTATGCTTACTTTTTATTATATTAAGGTTTCCTGAATATGTTTGGGTTGTTATGCTAATGACATACTAATAGAATCCTCATTGGCTTTCGTAGAGTACTTCATATGACTTCTTCATCCGAGGGTACGAGTTCGTCATATTCTGCAAGAGTTTCTTCTAAATGCAGTTTAGAAGCGCGTATCTTGACTTCTTATACAGATAAGAACCCAGGGAGGCGATTTCTCGATTGTCCGGGTTATTTCGTTAGTGTCTTGATACTTCTCTTTAGTGTCTTGTATAAACATGCTGACTTCTTATACTTCTGTTTAATTGTTTCTCATTGCAGGATGGTTCCAACAAATTTTCTTTTTTTCGATGGGTGGATCCCCCTCTATTTGATAGACAACATCAGTTTAGAAGAGATCAAATGCATGAGATCAGGATGCTGAGTAGTTAGTTGTATGTTATGTGTGAAGAGAACCGACAGCTAAAATCACAAGTTCAAAAAATGCAGCACACCGAGGAGGAGTTGTCGTGATATAAGGCCAACTGCAAGGCATTGGAGACAGAGGTCTAGGCATACAAGAGAAGACTGCTCATTTTATGTCTTATAGTGCTTATAGTTATCATAGTGTGGCTTATGTAGACATTGAAGTACTTCTTAGTGATGGCATCTTTTGAGACAATAGTCTTCAACTTGAACTATCTGTAATATTTTTTCTTGAAATGCGATTTTAGACAGTTATTTATACATATCTGCTATGATTAGACCAGGGATGGCCTTTGCTGCGTTGTTGTGATTTAGGGCGATTAGAAGGTCATTGCACCTCTTTGTTCAGCTTGTCGTCTTTGTTATACAGAAGTTTCCATCCCGGAAATGAAAGTTCAATTTGGGGCCTTAGCCAAACTTCTCTACTCATCGTGAACGGTTCATCCAAGTACGGATTTATAATCTCGGACATGGGATATTAATTCGGGACATGGATGAACGGTTTCCACTATCCATGTCCCATGTTCCACGTCCTCAGAACATGTCTCACACCGCAAGTCCCATGCCCATGTCCATGTCCCATACCCATGTCCCATGTCTCATGCCCATGTCCATGTCCCATGTCTCATGCCCATGTCCATGTCCCATACCCATGTACCATGTCTTATGCCCATGTCCCACGACCTACTGTCCATGCCCCATGGCCCGCGTCACACGTCCCATGTCCCAAACGTCCCACTGTCCACATCCCACTCCCATGTCCCATGACACATTGTCCATGCCCCATGCCCCACGTCCCAAGTTCTCAGAACACGTCCCACATCCCAAGTCCCAAGCCTATGTCCCACGACCCACTATCCAAGTCCCATGCCCATATCCCACATCCCATGCCCATGCCGTACATCTAAATATTTATAAGGATCTAATTGACATAGAGTCTTGCAAACGAACTAGTGTTTGCCGCATGCTTCTAGCAGAAGTAAAAAATTCTACAGATACACCAAAATAACTACCAAAAATACATGGTGCCTGTTTTCACACCTTCCACTAACTCAAAGGCGAGTTCAAGTTGAAAATATTACAGAAAAACGATAAGATCCAATTCGAGACCTTTCTGCGACCTGACCTTGACTAACGCCCAACGTGGACCTAATCCATGAAACCTTGCGGCGAATGGAGGTTGCAAACCCTTCAGTAGACTTTTCAAAGCTTCGAAGTGTTGTAGACTTCAGCTGAACCCGATCTTGGTTCAGGACAGCGTATGCTCGTGCCAAACCTAGCATCACCTCCCGCTGATGTTGCTACATATTCATAAGTCTTACTTTCAACTGGGATACCTCCCACTCCAGACCACCGATCGTTAGTCTGGCCCGATCCTCTAGTGTTGTGAATAATGCATCCCAAGACCAGTTGTCCGGAGAGCTGGACATCTTTGCAGTAGAATGGTTTTCTAGCATCGAGGAAGATGAGGGGTGAGATGGTTGAGATGCCGTTCGGGTTCTCTTACGGGATATATATCGACTTAAGTGCGTATCACCGAACAGTAATAAATACTTATACGTTATTAATCTCCCAACATCAAACCGACGTTCCTATGCAACTTGATGCATCGTAAACAATGATGGCATATTCGCTTGCTTCGAAGCATTTAAACGGTTGTGCATGAACATCACCAGAGAATTAAGGATAAAACAACAGATATACGAAATGCACAAATATTCTTGCAAGATAAATTATGTTATATTAATATACCAGTTTATACAGAGCATCTATTGCATATCAGAATTAAAACAAAGAGCACAACGGAGAGAACTGGTATCTAACCATGTATACGTCGTCTCCAACTCTTGGAGCAGGGATCTTATTTCACGCTAATTGGACATGGGACATGGGTCGGGTGCGGAATGTTGGATACACTCTGCCATTCTTGTAACATTTTCAATATCAGCCTGCAACCGTTGACATTCACGATTAACCTGGGAAAACCGCTATGCCCATGAAAGAATCATGTCTTGCTCGACTAGTTGCAAGTCTCGCAGCGAACTCTACAGTGTATGTATCTCTCTTCATTGTTCTTTGATCCTGTGGGTGGCCCTCTCCTCCAGCCTCGTATTCCACGACCCCCACCAAACATTTTGCTTCCCGTTGTCCATTATTAGCAATGGTTGGAATGAAAGAACACCTAAAAAGTTCCGGACTTGAAGAAGAAAGGCTGGGATGATGGGATGCAAACTTATTCCTAAACTAATGCATAAATTAAGCTCAGTCTCGGAAATCAGAATGCACTCTTCTCCACCTTAACAAAGATGCATGCATCTCCTCAAAAATAAAGAATATCGATCCTTCTAAAAGGCCTCCGAAAAGTCGCATTGATTCAGAGTGGAATACATGGAAAATTATGACTCTTAAGTGGAACTTGGGAAGTGGGACATGGGACGTGGGATATGGGTATGGGACGTGGGACATGGCACATTGGAAATGGGCATAAGACATGGGACATTGGTCTTGGGACATGGGCATGGGACGTGGACAGTAAGTTGTGGGATGTGGGCTTGGGACATGAGCATGGGACGTGGACAGTGGGTCGTGGGACATGGGCATGGAACGTGGGACGTGGGACATGGTCGTGAGACATGGGCTTTGCCCATCTTTTTTGGTTTTTTGACAAGTCCAACAACCATATTACTGCTTCTGACGGACTTCTAATATACTTCTTATCTCGTAATTTTTACAACTTGTTTTCTGAAGTGCTTCTAATATACTTCTTAGAACTTCTGAGCTACTTCTGATGATCGTAATCTTCACGCCTTGCATTTATAAAATGCTTCTGACAACGTTTTTAGTTGCTTCTGAGCATGCATTTCTAACATGCTTCCAAGGAACTTCTATGTCCCACCCTCCATGTCCCACAACCCAAGTCCCATGTCCGGCACCCAGCAAAATCAAAAGCTTGGAAGGACCATCCCCTATACTAGTTCACTTGAAGAAATAAAATGAGACAAGCTGCTAACCCACTTCCACAAAATAATAATCATTATGTACACAGTGTAAGTATTACATATAAATGAATATTAATCATGTTTACAAATTATAGTGTAAGCATTAAATATCAATGAATACCTATCACATCTCTAATTTACAGTGTAAGTATAAGAAAAAATGAGTACATATCAAAGTTACAGATAACATCTCTATAGTACAAAGAGATTTATTTCTCAGATTTGGGCTCTTGTTTGTTGAATCCAGTCATCTTTGGTCCTTTGACCGATACTTAAGAACCTGTTTCTATTGTGACCATTATTGCGAGAATCGCTTGAGCCTGTATGGATGCAACTGGTAATGCTGATGGGGGCACAAAAGGAGGGATTACCCTAAGACGAGCTTGGTATTCAAGTTTGAGCATCTTAGGGTAGGAGGGGAGATGCGCAGCTTGAAGAGCTATGTTATTTGCTTCCTGTCTGTGACCATACTCACTTGGTCCATGTAGATGGGAGGAGGAGGAAGTGGTTTATATGAAGGTTGTCGAGGTTGGCTTGGTGATGGTTTGAGTTTGGTAGTAAAAGGTTTAGATGAAGGTGGTCTGGTTTGGAAACGTGATGGTTGGAGTTTGGTAGTAGAAGGTTTGGATGGAGGTGGACTGGTTTGGAAAGGTGATGGTTTGAGTTTGGTAGTAGAAGGTTTAGATGGAGGAAGTTGAGGGGTGGAAGAAAGGACATTGGAAGTTAGTCTGGAAACTACCTTTTTCTGTTTGATGGGAGGAAGCTGCTTAGAACTTGGAGCTTTGCTTCTGAGAGAAGGAGACTTGGATGGAGGAAGCTGAGGGGTGAAAATGGAGGCAGTGGCAACCTCTGTTTGGGAGTGAGATGTGGATCCAACAGAATTTTGATTTCCCTGGACAGGAAACAATCCTCAGTTTTGCTCTATATAGGGGACATCCAAACTCTGGAAATGGAGACCCTATCCCAAGCCCAAATGCATCCAAATGCCTACTCCTACAGATGAAATACACATCTTTTGAACAGTAAATGAAGTTAAGATCAGATGTGTCAGTTATAGCATGAAATCCAACCCTATGATCCAATGATCCTAAATCCACTCGAACTGAAGGATTTTGTGGGGGTGGAGGTCGTGGCTTGGATGAAGTGGGCAGGATGTAATCACTTAGTATTTTATCTATAATTGCATCACTATCTAAGAGTGGTTTGGGCTTGAAGTTCCTAGCTGGACCTTTCATTATTATAATACGGTTGAGAAAATCCTGATCTTCAAAATCTAGGAAAGGAAGATCAAGTAGAGTGACTGCCCTTTTTTGGGATTCATGAAGTTGGGCAACCATTTGATTTATTAACTACCTGTGTTCAACTTCTCCCAAGGTCATTTTTATTCTTTTCCCTGGACTTCCACCGGTTGCACGTGTCGATTGGGGAAGTTTGGGACACTGAATTTTAATTGTTGGAGGAGGTGATATTAGAGTGGGGAGGATGTATGACTTCTATTCCACTGTAAGAACCTTAGAGACTTTTGGAAGTTTTCTCACATGAGGCATTAGAGGTTTTTATGGAGGAAGAGGAGGTGTTGTCTGATTAGAAGGGGCATTTTCCTATGGAGTAGTTGTAGGGGATGGTTGTGATGGCGGAGAGGCAGTTTCCTGTGGAGAAGAGAGATAAGATTTATTCAGAGTCGCCTTCATCCATGTTAAAATGTTTGCAAGTAGAATAGTAGACTCAGAGACAGGATTCTGAGTCAGGACGTGGAGATGGAGTGGATCTAGGCTGAGGGGAAAATGGAGGCGGAAGAACTGCAACAATTAGAGAAGTTGCAAGTGGAGAAGTGTGGGGTCCGATTTGAGGAGAGGATTGTGGAGATGGAAGAATTTGAACACTTAGAGAGGAGGGAGTACTCGTGGGATGACTAGACCTGATGGGTGAAGTAAGTCTATACTCATGAACAGGAGAGAAGGGTGAGGAATGGTGAGATGGAGTATGATGGGACTGATCACCACCATGAGATGGAGATTGATGAGAGTGATTAGAATGATGGGGCTGAGGTGATGTCAGGGGTGAAGAAGGTCTAAGATCATGGAAAGGTGATGATGGAGGAGAGGATTGAACAGGCTTCGATTGCAACTTGATGGACTTAAATAAACAGGTCAAAGTATCCAGCTTTTGAGACACTGAATCCATCTGCTCCTTCATTGAATCCATTTTCATCTTCAGAGCACCAACATCAACTTCAAGCTTTCTCAGCCTATTCTCAACGCTACTGGGAGTGGAGGATGAAGGCCTGCTTGGCGAAGGTACTGTTGCTGCTGTGAGTGGAGAAGCTGCTGTTGTTGCTGCTATTACTGTTTCTGTAGTTGCTGGATGTGTTGTTGTTGCTGCAACTTCAGTGGGAACTTCTTCCCTTACTTCAGCAACCACCTCCTCTACTCTATTAATGGGATCTTCTTCCCTTATTTCCACACCTGAAGCAGCTAATTCTGCTTCTCTTATTTCAGTTGTTCCACCCTCAAATCTTGTTCACTTGGATGGCTTGGTCCTTTTGGGACCAATTTTCCTCAAATTTATCTCAGTCATCAAATCAGAATTTCTAAATTCTTCTCCATCTTCAAAAGTCAAATTGATTCCTGCTCTTCTTAGGAATTTTATCATGGTCATTCCATAAGGAAGAGGATATATGTTATTGCTTTTGACCTGAAACAAATAATTTGAGATTGTCTTTGCCAGGTCTATTTTCTTCTCATTCTTCAGTGCCCACAACATTCTGCAATCTTTCTCAGAAATGTTATCCCTACCTCCTGTTTTTGGAAAGATGTTGTTGATGAGCAAAATGTGGGTCATTCTCATATTTTTGTCCAATTAACTGGGATATAACATCTTTACTTCTTCGTCAACATATGTTCTAGCCACCTGTGAAAATAATTGTTTTCTTGAGGTAGGCCAATCATTTTCCTCTTTCAACCATAGGGAGATTCAGACACTCTTATATTCTCAAGAGACAAATCTATTACTCTATCTCCTATCCATGATTTCTTCGTCTTTGAATCATAGTTGCAGAATAATACTTTAATCATCCTTATGTAACATTCCTCCCTGCAACTCATAAACTCAGTCCACCCTTGGATTTTAATCCATTTACAAATGTCCAAATCCAAGTCATTTTCACTGAGTCGGTCGAAATCAAGACACCTTCCCTTCACTACTTTCTTTTTTTCATAAACATTCACAAATCTATTTTAGGATTTGTGATTGTTTAGAAAAAATACCTCTAACAGGGAGTACTCGTCCAGCCTTCTCCATTATGATGGAGATGCTTCCCCTTCTTCTTCCTCTCTTGCTTTTCTTCTTCTAGAAGACTCTGTAGATGCTGATGCTGCTACCATGCATGATGCAGCCATTTTAGCCATATTTTGGATTAGGATAAAGAAGGGGTGGATTTAGGAAATCGTCAGGCCAAAAATATGGGGCAAATAAGAAAAACGGAGATGATAGGAGGTGCGACAGGGGAAGGTTTAAATGTAGCAGGAAGACGCTATGTCTGCAATGAAGATGGGAAAGTAGCTCAGATTTGGGACTTGGGAAATAGGGAGGAGAGGCGAAGTTGCTGTATCCGAAATGAAGATCAGCTTCGATTTCCCTATTTACGTTAGGGCTTTACTGCGTTTTGGACATGGATGTGGACTTGGGACATGGAATCCTGGTTTTCGGACATAAGGCATAATTTGGGACATGGATTACGAAGGGTTTTACTGCGATTCGGACATCGACGTGGACTTGGGACATGGAATCTTGGTTTTCGAACATGGGCCATAATTTGAAACATGAATTCAAACAACGAGCAGTTAGATTTTCCAATGCTGAATTTTAAATTTTTAATCCAAATCTAGTTTCAATTAATGAAACGTACACTAAAAAAACGTTTAATGAAATCAGTGAAATTTACATTATAAATAAATTAATGAAATTTAGACTAAATAAATTATATTTTGGTTTATTAATTTGATTGCTGATGTTCAATTATTTTATGCCTCGAAAAATTATAACATTTTCAATAAAAATAAATAAGGTTTACACATTAATAAAAAAAATCATAAAATTTATACTAAAAATAGGGACTTTTAAAATACACTATAAATTCCTCCTTGAAGTGAAAAATTTAACTAAGCGAGAAGACGACAAAGAGGTTTGGGTTTTGGGTTTTTCACGCTGGAATTTTAAAAAATCTTTGATGATGGGAGTCTAGAAGTAGTCACGTCGCGCCCCCTTCGTACCGCGAGTTTTGTGTTTCTGGTAGACTGAGTCTGAAAGTTGAACCTCGCTCCCTCCCCCACTCACAGCGCCCACGAAGGTCCTGGATGACACCAGCCGCATCGCATAGTGAAAAGGCCGCCTACACTGAATATTTCAATGTAGGCGACTACATTGGATCATTTCCCATATATATATATATATGTACATATATATGTGTGTGTGTGTATATATATACATATATATGTATATATATGCGTGCTTGCACAAAAGGTCAGATCAAATCATGGAATTAGTTGGGAGGATTTTGATTTGACCAGTTTTAGCATGGAGAAGCTCCATCAAGATGAACATAAACATGTAATTACAATTTTCACCACATTTTGTGGACTGTTGAAGACACCATTTGACCATCCACTCAGAGGCCAGCATTAAGATGAATATGCTCATCAGATTGAGAAACCTTCAATTGGTCCATCCGTACTGATCGGATGAATAGTCAAAGAAATGAATATTACACTAAAATGGAATGCATGCATTGCAGGTTAACCATAATCCAGGATATACTTGCTGGTTATGCAATTGATATTCACCTGAATCCAACACTACATGGCTCCTCCATATATCCAACGTCATCCATATTGTATATTTGATCATAAACAAAACAGGGGAACCCAAACTGTAGTGAAAAAGAAAAAGGCTTTGAAATTTGGATGACAGTACTCTTTACAAAAGATTAAAAAGGCCATACCTGCAGTGTGTGTGTGTGTGTGCATGTGTGTGTGTGTGTGTGTGTGTGCGTGTGTGTGTGTGTGTGTGAGAGAGAGAGAGAGAGAGAGA
>JAYJMB010000595.1:0-17804 GCA_036873735.1 Pouteria campechiana | reverse complement strand
GCAAGAGAGCGATAGGGAGGGATGGATCATCTGTTGACAATCTAGGTGCCTTCGTTAGAGAGATTTTGGGTGGCGGCGGCAATTAGGCTGGTTATTAGTGCTAAATCACATTGATGTAGTGTGACGCTTTTTGAATGCAATGTAAGGCCGAAAATTGTTATGCAATCTGAGGTCAACTTAGTTATTTATTTAGTTTTGATGTCGTTTTGCACAATTCAATCTCTCTCCCATCTCCTTGTTTGTCAAAAGATGTACACTGATTAAAGTATTTAGAGTATCTAGTAAAGACATGTCTTTTCCCCCTTATTCCCAACTTTTATATTTTGTAAGAAAGATCATAAGCATACACAGCGGATCTCCAAAGTTTACTTGCTTCCTCTTCGCAATAAATGTGGTTTGGAAGTAACTGATTTAGAGGGCTTACAGTCAAGTACGTGTATTGAAGTTGGCAAAAATTCACCCCAGCAACCTGGGTAAATTTGGAACATTGATTCAATGCTGCCCTCTCGTTTTTTTACCATACCTTGATTAGATTCAAACCATTATTTATGTTTATCACCATTTATTTAGTTAAGAAAATAAAAATATTTCAAATTAGAAAATCATATAGACATAATTATTGAAGAAAATATTATATCATGTTCAAAAATTGAAAAATCATTTAAAGTTCCCGTTTTAAGTGTCTAAATTACGTAAAATTTAAAGTAGTCACTTATCTATGTAAGATTAACATTTTGAGTGGAATAGATGTTTATCTACTTATTTATATATTGTCAAATTAAGTAGAATAATTTTAATAGATTCATATAGATTTTTAAGAGTTTCTCTTTCTTTCTTTTTTAAGACAATCTAAGTTTTTAACCTAAGATAAATTTTTCTATCATAAATAAATGTCTGGATATAAATATGATGGCTTAGATCATTACGATGAGCCTAAAGCATAAGGGTAGTGTAGAGATTTCAATGCCCACCATTTTTCCCCCCATCACGGACCTAACCATTACGCTTCGCTCTCTCTCTCTCTGGTACCCCACCTTGCTCTCCCTCTCCTCCATCACGGACCTAACCATTACGCTTCGCTCTCTCTCTCTGGTACCCCACCTTGCTCTCCCTCTCCTCCATCACGGACCTAACCATCACCCCACCTTCCCCTCCCTCTCCTCCATCACGGACCTAACCATCACCCCACCTTCCCCTTCCTCTCCTCCATCACGGACCTAACCATTACGCCTCTCTCTCTCTCTCTCTCTCTCTACCCCACCTTCTCTCCATTTTTCCACCATCATGGACCTAACCATTTGAATAGGCTTCTCTTTCTGGCACCAATTTTTTGAGGAGTTTGAAGAATTGTTTATTTCCAGAGTATATGTTCTTCATCATAAAGTTATCTAAATTGTTTAGACAAATGCTTAACTTCTTGATTAATTCTCAAAATTTTAATTATTTTATTCAATCGATTCTCAATCATACATGACTTATATGAGATCAAGTAAATATAACTAAAACGTATATAATTGTTTATTAATATAATGATTCGCTAACTGCATATATCGAAATGGATCAAATGCAGCAAAAAAAATGATAATACTCTTTTAAAATTTTAATATGTCATAATTAAAATCCCTGTGTTTTTAAAATTTTAATATGTTTAGACTTTTTAAATAGGACAACAAGCCATATGTTAGAGCGCTATGTGGCAATGACTTTACAAGGCAGAGAGAGGAGGTTGCAAAAAAGGAAACAACACTAAAGAATCTCAATTTAGAGAATCTTTGATTAAGTTTTTTCTTATTTTTTAGAAAATTATAAATTTTATATTTATATTTTAAATATTTAATATTTAAATATAATTCTAAAGTATAAATTTTGCCCCCTTTAAAAATGCCATTGGGCCAAATGGGTTGATGACAAACAGGCCCAGCTTAGGAGTCACAATAGACATCGATGTTTCCTCGGATCCAGTCATTGTGTTTGATTGGAGGAAAATAAACAGAAAAGAAGAAACAAAATAAAAGAGATGGTTAAATATGAAAAAGAAAAGCTTTATTAGTTATTAAGCCAACAAAGATAAAAAGGATAGGCTTTTTTAAAAGAAAGGTGAATAATAATATAAAAAATAAATTAGTTATAAATAATTAAGTGTCATATTAACATGAAAAAGGGAGAAAAATTGTCCTTTGCCCCTCTTCTTACTCCAATACGTTTATCTTTTCGTTATCCTCGAACCATAAAAAATAGCTGCAGCAAGACGCGTCCGACTCGGAGATAAAAATCTAATGGTGCAGCTTGCCCAGATGTACACAACCCAAATTTCAACCGGGCTGGTACTTGGAAGTTCCCATTCTTGTTTGCTGGGGTGGGTTGAAGTCTGGTCAGGATGCCTCGGGTCTGGTTGCATAGTGCCAGACCAACAGTGCCCTAACCTAATCACCCAAATCCCGATTGTGAAGGACGGGGCTGCCATTTGAAATTTTAGCCGACCCGATTTCCGTCCATCTCCCGACTCTGCCGCCTCAGTAATTCATACTCGTGCACGACTTCATGCCCTTCCGACCAGCATCCACATAGCCGGTAGACGCAAAACCTCTGTTTTCTTCTTCATCGCTGGCGAACCAAGAAAACCACAGGCTGTGCCAACTGCCATCAGTCAGAGAATCCCTCTGATTTTCGATCTTCTACGACTAGTAGCCTTCCCTCCCCTCTCCGACCAAGAAAATCAGTACCCGCATATTTCTCTTGATAATGTGTTTTCCCCACGCGGATTCTTGTAATAGACCAATTTCTTTGCCCAGTAGTTTCATTTATTTTTATTTTCTTTTTTGCGCTGCCTGTTTGAGCTATGGCTTCAATCTACATTTTTGAGTTCTCTGTCATGAATACGAGAAGGGCGTGCATTTTTTTATTTTTTCTTCTTCCATACAGGGTGAAACGCTACTCTTCACAACAATGACCGGAACATTGTTGAACACATGAACGCACAAAAACAGCTACCAGTGCAAAATTCGGGCTTTGTTTGTCCTGCATGTGCTGTTCAGCACGTGCATACCTAAGTCGTGATGTATGGTGTATGCACATGTAGTTTGGTTTTAACACATTACCCTGAAGTTTTATTTTCCTATAAAACATAACATAAATTGGAGTCATGATACAATTCTTGAAAGCATTAGGAGGTCAATCTTGAGACCTAAATCTGGCCTGTTTTGAGTGAATTTCATCCATCTTTTCTGCATGAGGATATTAGAAGTTGTTATATTTTAATTTGCTATAACCATGAGCATTCAAAGTGTTTATTAAGTTCTATGGTTTAGATTTATAGCTTGGATTTTTAGATAGTAAAGGTGAACTTGTATTTTTGTGGTGTCAAGGCCTCTTAACTTGTAAGTTCTTCGGAATTCTATATTTTCTGTATTTTTCCTTTTCATTTTTTTTGTTGGCATTTCTATTTATTTATGTTTGTTGCAATTGGTTGATGAATTAAATTAGTCAAATGCATAGTTATGAGACATGTCAATTCCGACCATTATAAAACCCTTGCAGTGCTTATTTTTCTTGTATTTAATGGATTTTTAAAAGTTTTTCGTTAATCTTTGTACATCCAATTCATTTCCCTTCTTGGGTGTATTTGCCATACTTGGGACTAACAATAGTCTTATTTAAAATTGTTTTACAATATTGTATAGGTTACTTGTAATATTAGAAACTATTTTGGCTAATATGAAATTAGCGCATAAATATATATGCTAATATGAAAAATTTTCTAACTTTATGGATTGGCAATTTCCCTTGCCTTGGGTACTCTTGCCCTTACATGGTTTTCATTCCCCATTCAGGAATTTCTCAAACCCTAAACCTTGTCTCCAATTTCTGAAATTGTGAGCTCTCTCTCTTTGTGCAGAGGTGTCTTTAGAGCTTTTTTAGCATGGCTGCTTCGTCTTCTTCAGATTGCAAGGATGAAAAGCTTGTTTTTGTTAGGGTTAAAAGGAAATTTTCTCAACAGCCCCTTGATGCATTCTGTGAGTTCTACTTCTAAGCTTCTTTTTTTGTATTCTTCTTCTTTTTCAGATGCAATCGTAACAACTCCAATTTTTCTCACCTGCAGGGCTGGAGATCAACGAGAGGCCACTGAAGCGCCCATTGTTAGATTTCAAGAATCTTTCAATCTCCAGTTCTTTAACTGGTAAAGGTAATAAATTTTGTATTCAGAGTGGATTTGGTTGAAACCTTAGTCCATATCTTAATTATGAAAATGGCAAGCCCACATGGAAGAGGGAACTTAGGACATATTTGTTGTGAACCAAATTTTTGAACAGAAAATGTAAAAGTTTTGATATAAGACTATGTTTTAATTTCAATCACTACTGAGTAATACTATACAACTGAGCTTGATCATCATATAACCTTATCCCAGATAATAGGTGTAAGCAAATGTCTTTTTGATCTCTGTTGTTTACATCATGAATGACACAACTGGCAACACCGTTTCCACTATCAAAAGTGCAATTTAAATGTCAGCCTCATGAGTCTGTAACCTGTTAACGACATTCTACTGCATCTCGGACCTTATTCCCTAAACTGCTAGTGTCATCCAGTCTCTCCCAATTACTTTGATGTCCTTTTCACATCCCTATTGACCTATTGGGACTTTCAAATTAAACAATTTCACTCCTAAATGGTGCACCTTTTGGCGTGCACGTGGAAAAATCCCTTAGCCTGTTTACCCTCATCTTACTAATTGTTGATAACCCCACATTTTATTCCATATTTTAATTCCTAATTCCATTATCTTCAGTCTTGTCATTCATCAATCTCATTGTCCTCATTTTGGTGACACTTGCTCTTTTAACATGTTTCTTGCATGTCCAAGATGCAAACATGTAAAGCTTTGCAAAGTTGGATAGGTACCGTAGCTAGCAAAACCATAAAAATCTCAAGGGTGTTTGTCTTTTACCATGCAACGTAGTGACTGTCTGATGTAGACCTGGATCTAAGTCAAAGTTTGGGAATGGAAATAAAATGGAAAAATAGTTTCATAGAGAGTGAAGGATAAGGGACAAATGCTCTTTCAATTCCAAATTCATCAACAACTATCTCAATACAATCAAGGGCCATTATATAGCCATTTCCTAACTAGGGGTCAGGTGACATCACCTCATTGGTCTTCAAGAACTCACTAGGGTTATGCCCCCAATTACAAGGATCAATTAACATGTACTACAAAAGTGGCTAGGTGGATGCTAATTCTTACATGTGGCCCACCCATATGTACTTGTGGTTCCACCCATGATTACAGATGTTAAGTTCTATTAAATATTTTATTAGTCCCTTCCAAGTATATTTGGTATGAATCATTAACAAAACCATTAAAGAAAAAAAAGTGAATGATCAAAACCTTAAAGGAAGGCATCCTGCACACCAGCACTCTTGATTTGCTAATACTATAATCACAACAGATGGTTGTGTGTGTGAGAGGGATACTCTGTAAAAGATGTCAGCAGTAACCAATCAAATATGTGGCCTTGTATCAATTGCTTGTACAAGTTTATTTCATGAACAAAATTTCTTTCTTTCTATCTTACTAAGACAATTCAACTATTAATTTCTTTTTGGTTTTTAGTTTTTATTTCTAGCAATTGGACCTTTGATAGTCTTGTTAGCTTTCTTTCTGTCTTCAATTTGATAAAATCCCTTGTTTTCCTATAAACCTTTTATCGGTATTCTGGACCTTTTCTAAAGTTTGTATTTGTCTTTCATTTCCATGTCATGATTTGCCTTGAAATCCTATCTGAATGTGTAATCCTTTCTATTTTTCACTTTCAATATGCATTGTGTGGGTTTTTTTTTTTTCCAGAGGAATTGAAAGCCAAAAGGCTTTTGGTGCAGCATGTGGAGACAGCAAGCAGCTCTGAGGCCACAAAAGAGATTCTGCAATCATTTAGGGTAGCTACTGGATCTCCTTTCACATTGCTGTATGCTTTTCAAAATAATATGCTAATTCAGAGCTTATAGTATTATTCAATTGTGAAGATTAAGGAAAAAAGAAAGAAAGAAAGAAAAACTAAAAAAGATGGAAAGAAATTTTAAAAAAAAGGAAGGAAAGAAGTATTCAGTTGGATCAAATCACTTAATAGTGCATTTTGCATAGCTTGCTAAAAGGGTCTTTTTAACAAGGTACTTCTAGAAGAAACTTGATGGGAAGTTCCTCTTAATGGACTTTTAGAAAAGTTATTTGGTATCATAATGTCTAACTGAAAAGATATTGATGTTATTGTCAATAATAGAGAAGAACGGGTTTAAATGGATTTATCCTAGAAATATGTTCAAAATGACAACACTCTTTTTCCTTCCAAAACATATGGGGACCTAATAAGGCACAACCTTTATATGGCTTCCTAGAAAGGTACAGATCAAGCTCTTTAGGAAGCCTGTTTCAAAGCTTTACAGCTTCCTACAAGACTCTGTAGCAAGTTGCCAAATGTTGAATGTGGCTTCTTGCTGTCAGGTAGTATCTTCCTGTTTGCAAGGAACTATGCTAAACAGAACTTAGGACTTCCTTTTGGGAAGATTGCCGGAAAAAGTAGACACAAGTCATGTACTCCTTGTTTAGAAGTTTATATTATATTCTATTATTAATTCAGTGTTAGCGAGTGTAAAAATGACTCTCCTTCATTGCTTACAATATGGCCACATATATCCCTTGCTTGCCATTCTGCATTCTGTTTGTTCAATATGTAAACTGTTGTCATTATTTAGTGCTGGAATCAGCATGCATGCATTCTTTTCTACTGCCACCAGTTGTGACTGTTAATGGGTTTATGAGTTTTAGTGAGAATCATGAATATAATGGTGAAATTTATATTATCATGTGCATTGTAATCATCTTGCATTCTGTTTTCAAGCAAAAGCTTGGATTTGCACAAGTTGGAATTTCGTCTCTTCTACTCTCTGCATTTTCCATTTCTAAGTAGTTTTTGTCTGCTGTCTTTAGTGTTGTCTAGGGTGAAGGAACCAAGGTACTAAGAGATATAATTCTGTAATGATTCTTACATGCTATATGATTTGACAATATCTCACAAATGTTGTCCATAACTGCAAAAAATATTATTCATAAATTTTGAAGACTAACTTATAATTGTGTTCATTCTAATAATAGCTTCCTTCTTAGCAGCCAAATTCTGACAATGTGAAGGAATTTCACATGAAGCTTGAGGAGCATAGGCACATTTTCAAGCAAAAGAATGTAAGAGCTTAAGAATAAAGAATACATTTATTAGCAAGGAAGATATTAATTGAAAAAAGCTGTGAACCTGCATAGATATGCTGTTTTGATTCAAAATCTACTAGCCAGTATGTTTTCATTATGTTATCTTGATTGTTTACTTTACTGCATCTCTGTTATTATAGTGTGGTAGGCTGGCAGCGTGATGAGGCGCATTTTTGTCATTAAAAAAAATGTGGCTTTTGTTGGTGGAATGCCTAAATCCAATTGTTCTTGGTGAATAAATGGAAGACTTACAATCTGAGAAGGATTTGCTCCTACACACATGCTTAGCCATTAGAACTTTTTAGTAGATGTGTTAGATCTAATATAATACTCATGAGATTCATGATAGTTTGCATATGTTCCAAAATATACATAAAAACATGGATAAGGAAGCTACAGTTTTAGTGTACAGTTCGTTTGAGTTTAGTATATCAGTATCTTGTATTAGAATTTTTAGTGTACAGTTCATTCGCGTTTATATTGTAGTGTACAGTTCATTTGAGTTTATATTGAAGTTACTGAAAATTTTCTCTTTTCTCTTTGTCATAATTCTTCTATACTTTTTTAATTCTTCTCCTCTTAAATTCTTTTCTCCTTTTCCATTGAGAGGATCGATCTCTTTCTTCCCCATGCTTCCCTATCCCATTCTACACTAGAGCATTTTGTTTTAATCATTTTCTTACTCTTATAACTTTTTACTTGGATAAACCCATTGTTCCTAATTAACATAGTTTTTTGCCTCCATTACATACATATATATATATATATATATATATAACACTCTTAACTCTAGCCAATGTGAAATATCGTCCACTTTGGGACCACTAAATCCCGACGGCATGCAAAGCCCGCATGTTTATTCTCTTTAGGCCAACTCTCTAACCCAAAAAGTGTCTCACAATGACTTACCACATTTCATACTCGAACCCTTGATCTCAAATCATATTAGTTTCAAATCAACTCTCTTACCAACTGAGCCACTCGTTGGCACGCAAAATAGCTCAATTGGCGAGTCAGTTGGTTTTGAAACCAATATGACTTAAGATCAAAAGCTTGAGTGTGAATTATGACAAGTCATTGTAAGACGCCTTTTGGGTTAGAGAGTTGGTCCAAAGGAATAAAATCGTGTAGGCTCTATGTTCTAACCGGATCTAGTGGGCCCAAAGCGGAAAATTCTTCATATTGGCTAGAGTTGAGGCTGTTACAACATGTGATCAAACTTATTGATTGTATATTTGGGTTACCTTGTGTCATTTTATTTTTAATTTTATCTTTTCTAGTTTTACAAAATCTATTCTTTAACATCCTCATGACGGCTACATTCATTTAATGGGTATTCTGTATCTTGACTACCCTAACATTTTAACCATAAAGGAGTTTCATATCTATGTTGTATATTTTTTTCTAATTTTAGTGGAATGCAATAATGATATGAATTCCCAAAGCGCAACGTTGTTTTTTCCATCTAGCTTAAATTCCATACATAATATCCTTATCAATCTTTCCACTTTTATGAACTATTAATTATAGTTTTTGATAGGGTGCTAACAAAAATGAAAATTATAAAATCAATGGAACAGTTCTCTTTCAATATTTTCCTCTAGCATAGTATTTATGGGTTGCCTTTTAATGGATTTACATGCTACAACAATGATATTTCATGTACCACATTATGGTCAGATCAGACTTTAGCATTGGGTCCAGTCCATAAAAAAATAACATTAAATAGTTACGTGTTGCACATGCCAATACTGGTATTTCATACTGATGCTTTCCACTCTGATTTCACCAGAGGCATGATCAGCTTCGGTCAGCAGCCAGACAAAGGCATGAGGTATGGTCTTATTTTTAGGATGCATTGGTATAAAAAATTTATGGTGTTCGTTTTTATACCTTTTTAAGAATTCGCATGTGTTTTGAGCCAGTAACAAAGCTTTTAGTGGTTATAGCCTGCATATCATAACCTCAAACCAATGAAAGATTAAAAGTTTCAGTCTTCAATTTCTTTTAGGACTTAGTAAAAAATGCTCGCTTTGAGCAAATATGGAAGAAACGGAAAGAAAATGACAGAGAAGCTACTGATGAGTCCATACACGAATTTTGCCACCTTTATGATGTTGTCCGTGTTGATGTTGATGAAAGATCAAGCAAAGTGCAAGAGTAAGATACACTGCTTGACATTTTATTCAGTGATGTGCTGTTTACTTGCAGCTTCTTTTATAAATGATTGATCTAGTTGATTTGTGATGCAGTGCTACCTGTTTGGAGGACAATGTGATTTTATGCAACTATTTGCCTTTGATAAGAGAGTTCCTCCCAGCTGCTGCTGCAGAGATTGAATCAGATATGGCATCATACACGTCTGAACAAGGTCTTCACCCATAAATTTACTCAATTGATGCTTATCTTATCATGCTTTTACATCTGCATGTCTTTGACAGCCATGTGAAAGGGCAATCGAGTGAGCTGCCAAATGGCCAATGGCCTTCTGGGATGTAATCGCCGTCTATGAATTGGTCTCTCCTTCCTGTCATTCTGTTATTGAATTTGCTAGTAAAGATGTTTACTGGCTGATAAAGAATGCAAGGAAATATGGAAAATTTGTTTTTATAGATTATTAAATAGTGATCTATTAGGAATTATAAAATTAGATGGAGATATAAATAAAGATATTACTTATTTTCATGGAATTAGAATATTTGAAGTAAAAGAAGTCCTGAGAAAAATGAAAATAGGTAGAGCTTTTGGTCTAGATGATATATCAATTGAGGTAATGGATGGAAGATAAAGGTTTGAATTGGTTGACAAATTTTTTTAATGAAATTATAAGATCAAAGAAATGACAAATGAATGGAGGAAAATTACGATTGTACCAATCTTTGAGAATGAAGAAGTTATTCAAAAGTATGCTAATTATTGAGGAATAAAACTTAGGAGTCACGCTATAAAACTTCAGGAAAGAGTAATTGAACAAAGATTAAGACATGAAACAGATGTCTTGGAAAATCAATTTCCTTTTATGCAGGGCAGATCAACCAATGAAGATATTTTCTTTGGCAATTGATAGAGAAATACAGAGAGCAGAAGAAGAACCTTTATGGTTTCTATTAAGTTCAAAAAAGCATGTGGTAGGGTTTCTAGAGAATCACTATAACAGGTGTTAAAGGACAATAAAGTTGTTCATAGATATATTGATATTGTTAGGGATATGTATGGAAACAAACATGAGGACTGGGAGCCCATATGACAAGGCCTGCACTTCTCAATTACAGTCATTTTGAGTCAATTTCATTGACTTCCGAAATATTATAAAGGTTAAATCTCACCTGATTTATAAATAAAAAGCGACCAAATTTGTCTTGGTCAATCTGTCTCAACTGATAGAAATATAATACCTTTGTTTGTCATTTTGTTGATTCTCTTGCAATATAAATTCTTTTTGAAATCATTGGTTTACTGAAGCAACAGTACACTACCTGTTTATGGTATCTATTTTTCTTCCTGAATGCGGCTTGGATGAAACACTTACTGTAATAACCCTCAACACATTTTATACAATGGCTACATGTACCCAATTCTGATTTGGATGATTCCTTTGCAGTCTTGGTCAGGTGGCCTTAAGTGTGTGCCTGCCAAATGGGCAGAAGGGCAGAACTTCAGAACGTCTGGCTTGTTGCCTAAGTATTTTGGGACTTCTAATACCAGAAAGGGGCTCACATTTAGTAGGGCTTTTAAATTTATGGGGTTTTAGACTTTGAGGGGCCTGCCCCCTGCTGATCTATGGACACAGCAGATCCCTCAGAAGTTTCTCAATTTGTTGCAGAATGCAATTCAGACGGGTGTGGTAATTTTCTACAGTAGAGTATAGCTTAAGAAGATTGTTAAGATTTTGAGGAAGAGTCGAACATTATCATGATGCTTTTTTTTTTTTCTTTCGGTTTTTTTTTTTTTTTTTTTTTTGGCTCTTTGCTTATTTTTAGAGGTAAGTACTACTTGCAGGGTTCTGCCCTGGACAACCTACACAAGTATGAGTCTATATCAGTTGAAACATCCAGTAGAAGGCATTCTTCATCTCACTTTTGACTCGGAACAAATGTATCTTTTTTATTTTAAATGCAATCTTGTAGTGTATATGTACAGACAAATCTGTTTTTCTTTTTCACTTGCCTTCTCTTAGATGGCTTCTAATGTTTTCCTTGTATTCAGTTTCCTTGAAATGAGATTAATGGGCTTTCTTTTCAACTTTTAAGCAGATGGCTATGTATATGACTTGTATGCCATGGGTGAAGATTCAAACACTACTGTTGAATGCGATTCAACCATTTATCCCCTGTAAGAATTTGAGATATATCTGCATTTAATTTTCCTTCTCATGTTCTCTTCTTTCATAGTTTACCTATTAAAAGATAATCATATGTAATTCAGGATTCGAGTAGATGAAGATGATGATTACTATGATGGCCCTATAGAGTCTGAGTATGAAACAGATGACTCAAATGGTATGATTTTCTTCTATTATCCACCAAAATTTTGGGAGAATCATCTGAATTGTCCTCTTAGACTTTTCAATTCCCTCAAGGTTTGATTCATGCTTTTAATTAGCTGGATTTTAAAGCTGGGTCCACCTTGGAGACAGTATCCGTTCATCCAATACTTGGCTTTCTTTGTTCCTGATCTTCTGCTTCATTTTTATCTTTTGTTTTTATCTAAATATCAATTTCTAGGCCACTTTTGGGGTATAATTTTTGAATCTAGAATATACTTTGTGAAACCAAAGCCTTTCCTTTACAGATTGGGTGTTCTGGAATCAAATGAGTCTGGATCTCCAAAGTTCCTAGTATCTAACAATGGTTCCAATGTGATCCCAGCTGAAAACAATCCATTGAATGACTACCCTGACGAGGAATCGTCCGAAGATGAAGAAATTGCGAGTAGAAGCTCATATGACCAATCAACTGAAGAACACTCTGCTTATGAAGAAGATATCTCTGATCACAATGAGGAAACTGACTGGAGATGGGAGCATCGTTGAGCTTGTCATCAAAGGCTCATTCCCTAAGTTTTTTTCCAAACCCTGTAGACTTCCTCAATTCCTTGTCTGTAGAGGTGTATAGGTTTGGTGCAGATTTTAGTCTTTTCTGCTCAGTGACTAGTTCTGCTCATTTTCCCATGAGAGCGGTATTTTTTTCAGATTTAAAAGAATGACATGTTGATACACAAAATTTTAAACTTAGATAATTCACAAAACAGGAATAGGAAGAAGACAATGCAAAAAGACTAAAATGAAGGCAAGGAGCGCAAACGGTTTTATAGAGGTTGGGCCAGTTCCTGGTACCTACGTCCTCTTTTCAAAGTATACGTGGTTCTGTTACCAGCTCCTGGAATACAGTAGGCCACAGTGGCTTTTGGCTGTCTTTTATATCCGCATGGTTTCAGAAATTTTTGCAACTGCCTGAGCCTGCTGAAGCTTTCTTTCTCATGCAATTTAGCTTTTGGTGTAGAAACTCTTATTA
Source organism: Pouteria campechiana (assembly GCA_036873735.1). Taxonomy (NCBI): domain Eukaryota; kingdom Viridiplantae; phylum Streptophyta; class Magnoliopsida; order Ericales; family Sapotaceae; genus Pouteria; species Pouteria campechiana. The sequence goes on along the minus strand of JAYJMB010000595.1, from coordinate 5,030 downwards.
TGCAAGAGAATGCAAAACGATAGTTTACACAGAGTAAGAACTGAAGAATGCCTCACACGGGGGTTACAGATCAAATAAAGATTGAAAAACGAAGGCTTCAGAAGATATTACAAGGATGAAGGACATTTAAGCTCCGCAACTTGAGTGCCTTTTTCTCTTAGTTTTGTCTCTGAATTCTATCTAATACATTAAACTCAAAGAGATTTTTAGTAGGCAAAACTCCGGAGACCTTTTTAAAGGATGAAATTGAAAGGTCTGGTGATTTCCTGAAACATGCATTGAATTGCCGCATATAAGCAGGTTTTTCCCAAACTCAAAGAGTGGAGGATGCTAGGCAAGTTTCGCATGAATTGCTGTAGATGACTTCTGATAAGGGAAGCAGACAAATAGTGGTCCTAGTCAATCACGAATCATCTATTGCTACTAACTAAGATTTAGGAGCCAGCAACAGTGTGGTCACAAAGGGGATTGGTAAAAAGGTTGCAAAAGTATCCCTATACAAAGAGAGCCCTGCATGGATAACCTGATTTCACATTTTTTGAAAATAGTTTTATTTTTTCTTATTATTACTTATATCTTTAATTATTATTTTCAGATTTATTTTGTTTTATTGCTGAGATCACTGTCTGTATTACTAACTTCATTTGTTATTTTATTTCATTTCACTCCGCTCCACCAAAGGGTGGCTCGCGTCATCGGCTTGGACGGTAGGCTGGAGGATGCGGTCACCCACAGAGGTGGGCTGTGGGGCCAGGACAACGTGCTGGATGGCTTCGTGGAAGCCGTCGGCTACCGTCGATCAGCCGGCTACTAGAGCAGTTGGAGCCGTCGGTTAGCCGGATCATGGCCGATACTCTGCTGCCGAGGGCGATGGCTGTGGGTATTCTTTATCGTTCCATCTTCTACGATCCAACGGCCAATATGTTTACCATCATGCATATATATGATTCCGTGCCCCATAAAATACGAAATTTCGGTCGAATATTTCGGCATTCCATGATGTCCACTGCGTGCATCTCAAAAAGAGAAAATAAAATCAAATGGATATATATATATATATATATATATAGGATTATACCTTCTGCCCTTCACTATACGTCTAAATGCAATAGGTATTACACCAGAAAGGAGGCAAGCACTGTAGACACTACAGAGAGTCAGGCGATATCTTTTATTCGGTACAAGGAAAGCACAAAAAACAGAAGATAAACACAGGGTTAAAAAAGGAAAATAATTTGATGGTAATGTTACCATGAAAATTCTCAAAAAAAAAAATGATAGGTTTGGATTTAGAATAATTCTATATATTAAATTCAATTCATTTAACACGCTGAGTGCCATTTGTTAAGCAAATATTTAAAACATCATCTCAATTGGAAGATTTTCCAAGCTACCCAAGCCTCCAGTGGAGATGGTGTTTTACATATTAGCTTAATAAATGGTGCCAAGCATAATGAATCAATTGAATTTAATTAACATATACATAATCATAACCCTGAGTTAATCATTTACATAGAAATTTATATGGTGACATTAACGTAGAATACCATTTTAGAAAAACATGATAATATAGTATGAAGAGAGAGGAGACATGATTTCCACTTAGCAACTTTTCATTCTCTGAACCGTTCTGAAGAAGATAATCCAATTTACACAACCCACTCTATATATATGCAAAGTTGCAAACACTTTGCAAAAGCCTAATGCATTTTCTCTCATCAATTACTTTTAACATACACTTTGAAAAAGCCTACCTGAATGCATACCATGACTAGCTATTGCGAAATAACTCCAATCCTACTACACTATAATATCCCTTAGGGTCACTTTCAATAGGTTGTATTTAAGAGAAAGTATATTATAAAGGTGCATTTGAAATGCACGTTTATGTGAGCAAAATAAAAAACAATATTAGCAAATTGGATTTCTGATGTAAACATAAGGGAAAAATGAATGAAAATATAGATAAGATTTGAAAATATAAGGCTGTTAAAAGTAGTTAAGATTCAGGTCAAAAGAAGGTTTTATAAAAGGGATGGATTTGAAATACAACCCCATGCAAACACACCCTTAAGACTTTAGATGTACGACTGAGATTGTTTTGTTTACTTCCAACGGTCTCATATTAGTGCATGTAGGTTCTCCCAGTTTGATATTTGGGTCCAGATGATGGTGTGTTATACATAATAGTCTAGATCTTGGCTCTTTGAAAAACATTCCCGAAATACCCAACAGGCTAGAAAGACTTGAAAATCTCACAATTCCAGGTGTAGTATAAAACTAATTAGACAACGCTTATTCTCTTGGGCAAACATGCTTTTCTCAATTTCAAGTCTTTGATTTTGAATAATTCGTCGATCTCGAAAAGCATATTTTCTCGTGTCTGCAGCCCCCACTTGATCGACTAGATAATGGTATAGCAATCAGGCCAAAACAGGGATCATTCGATTCCAGTTGGATTGGACCCGGCAAACTGCCTTGAAATCATAATCCTTGATTAGTGTGCCTATCGGCATACAAATTTCGGGACTTTACGCTATCTTATTCACTTTTGGTCGATGTATGACACTGCTACGTAATTCTGTCATCTGTAGAGAACGGAGATAAAAGTGCTTCTTATTTTCCTGGACTCTCGTCCATTCGTTTGAGGGACCTCCCCTTGGTTTGTCGTGGGAAAGACCCTCCAATGCTACAAAGACACAGTGCCTTCGCTTGGGTGCCCAAGGCACAGTGCCTTCTCCTTGCTTCCTTCCACGATCTCGAGGCCAATGCCACGGATGCCATAAAGACCCACCTCCACCTGCCTGGCTACACTGTCGGCCCACGCATCTCTTACATGACACTTCATAATAGGTCGAACGAGCCAAATGTCTGCTGTAGCAAACTGCTGCAAGTGTCTGGACTCCGAACCAAGGAATTCGGTGCTGTAGCTATTTAGGTGTTTCAGGCCCACAGCTAGGTGAGATTGCAGCGACTTAGGGCTAGTGGGGCTCACTTCTTGTGGGCTACCCGTGACGATGACCATCATTTGCAAGAAGTTCATGGTGAGAGGGGTGGTGCCTTGGTGTGACCAGCTGAGAGTCTTGTGCCACCCCTCGACTAGGACCTTCTTGACCCATTGCGGGTGGAATTCCACGATGGAAGGTGTTTTGCTGGGGTAATCATGATTGCATTTCCATTAGGTGCAGAGCAGCACACTAAAGCGAAATTAATAGTGGAAGATTGGAAAGTTGGTTTAAGAGTAAAGATAGAATGTGAAGAAGTGGTTACAAGAGAGGAAATTGCTGGCATTGTGAGAAGCGTGATGGACTTGGAAGGAAATGAAGGTGAAGAGATGAAGAGGAGCTGAAGAACTTCAGGCAGCTTGCAAAACAGCAATCGAGATTGTGGTTCGCCTAACTCCAACATAAATGCTTTTGTTGAAGATTTTCTTATGGCCATGGTGGATGGAAGAAATTCGCAAAATTGATCTGGGTTGTATGGGTTGAAATTGGATGAAAAGATATTTTTAGGATTTTAATGGGGAATCATCAATTATCTTAGTGATTCTTCTTTTTGTTTTGAGTGAAAAATGCAAGTTATTAGCAAAACACTAAACACTCAGTTCTTTACGTGACTTAATTGGGTGAGAAAAACTAAGTTGTTTGAGTTCTAATATCTAAGCATCATATCCGGCTCCTCTAGGGTGTAAATTGGGTTGGGTTAATTCTGATTAAGGTAAACTCAACTTTAACTCTAGTTGTAAAACCCAAATCCAATCATAACCCTAACTCTAATTCTATTTATATAACCCGAGCCCAATTCTAAACTAACCCTAAGAAAATCGAGTTGAATTCAAGTTAACTCACCAACTGTAAAAAGAAATAATTATTGGCATATCCTAAGGTTTTTCATAACTCATAACTCAACTGAAATTGTTGATTCATGAATTACCATTGGATAATATCAATTGAATGGGACCGTCCCAAATGTTCTAAAATTTAGTTGTGATTGTTGGATCATAAATCCAACATTGGGCTTATATGTGAATAATTATGTATTGTGGACTATTATATAAGGTTAAGCTCATTTAAAGTGATCTATTAAGGTTTAGATAATTTGAGCTTTAATGTATCTAATAGGGTATGGGCCTTTAATGCGTAAAAACTTGAGGATAATTTCTATTTTTATGATGGGCTAAAATAGAAATACTAAAAGATAATACGTAAGTACGCATAGTTATCTATATATAGTAGTCATGGTCCTTGAGTCATACGTGTGTGTTATTTTCATTCTTTTTGACATCCCATTACCAGAGAGAAAACTCAGAGAAAAGCCAAAGGGTTTTCTTAGAAGAACACGTGTTGATTTAGAAGGCCAACCGCACAGCTCTAAATAGTAATCGATCATTATGGATTCAGGTACGCTTTCGATTATGTATTTATTAATTCTTGATGATACAATATGAATGATCTTGAGACGTATGTGATAGTTTTCATAAAAGAAATTTTTTCAACAGTGATTTATAACACCATTACACCATGATGCATCTATAGCAAACACTACACCAAAAAACCACCTAATGCAACCATTCAGATGCAGCCACTTCAAAGTGGCTGCATTTGAGAGGGGCCAAATGCAGCCACTTTCAAGTGACTGCATCTGGGGGGTTCAGATGTAGCCACTTGGAAGTGGCTGCGTTTGAGGAGGGGGGGGGTGTAAAATTTTTTTTTACTTATTGTAATCAAACAAAATTTAAAAATATAAAATATTTATAATAAAAAATATAATAATAAAACATAAAACTAAAATACTTTTGTTAAATTTTTAAAAAAAATAATTTTATTTAATAATAGATATTTTAATTCATGACTCAAAAAATCAATTTTAAATAACTTAAGGAGCATAGTTGTAATTATATTATAGCTCAAGTATTTAGTAGTGGTGAGGATTGATAAACATCAATAAATTTTAATATATTAATAAATAATTATAAAACACACATATTTTATTAGAAGATCTTAAATATTTTAATTTATAGACTTCTTAAT